>CM040242.1:51463661-51493661 GCA_022545495.1 Chrysanthemum lavandulifolium | reverse complement strand
TGGGATAATAAGCAACATGAATAAATGGTTGAGTTTATCGAGTTGACGAATTCGATAAGATCTAACTATTTATTTCGAAACTTATTAAACTATAAAGCTTATCGCTTAGACGTCTCATTGTGTCATTTGAGTGCATTCATGGTGTCTTTTCGAGTCGATACCACACACACAATGATACCTAACACTAGTAACTAAATGGTGAAACGAAATATTTTTTAGATAAGAAAAGGAATACATTTGGGGTAGATAATATTGAAGTTGGGAATATATATTAAGAATTGGTTTATAGTAATTGGTTGTGCCTTGGTTGGTCAAAATTCATTGAACCTCGAGTGAATATGACTGATCACCTATATTCGGCCAGAGACAATGGGACATGGACTGATCACCTATGTCCGTCTCCGAGGTGAATTTTGCGATACTGGGAGTAGTTATAACAGAATTATGTTCGGGTTAGAGATTGGTTTTAAGAACGATGAGCTTTAGGTGGACTCACATACTCACACTCACCGAATATCACGAAAGCCTGCACTCACACACGACACACTAGCATCGCAACATCTCTCAAACCGTAGTGTTTCTGACACCGCTATGCGTCTCCATTTATATGGGATTCCTGTTTGTCGCCGTCGAGCGTAGTTCGCCGTAAGTTGGGTTAGACCCGATTGGCACCGTTTACATCCGAATTTCTTATCGACATAAGCCTCGTCGATCTCACTAGAGCATTTGAATTTGGTCTTGGCTATTTTGGATTTGGTTTTGACTTCGTTTTTGGGATGGTTTGCTTTTCTGATTTTAGACCTCGTTCCGAGTTGTTAACTCATCATTTGACTTCGAATCATCATTTGGCCTCGAATTATTATTCGGCCCCATTTCATTGATAACCTTGTTAAAATCATCATTCGACTTCGAATTGTCATTCGGCCGCGTTTAGTTAAGTAATCTTGTTGGAATTATCATTCCACACCGTTTCGTTAGTAATCTTGTTGGAATTATCATTCCGCATCGTCTCGTTAGTAATCTTGTTGGAATTGTCATTCCGCCTCGTTTCGTTAGTGATCTTGTTTGATTTGCCATCTAGTCTCGTTTCGTTGGTAATCCTGTTACCGAAACTCCTACCTTAAGCCTAGTCTTGAATCGATTGTTATTCAAACATCCGAAACCTTACCATTCACTCGGTGTTGATTCAAACGACGCCGTCTAGTCGACGTTGTTCATTTTCTAAACCAATGATGTCCTGTCGACGTTGCTTTGTCAACAACTTTTAGTTAAGGTAGTACCTTACATTTTGTTGGCATTGAACCTTATCCTCTAGTTAGGTACCCCCATCGTTAACGTTCCAACGACCTGTTTTAGTGAAGTTGTTCACCGAGGATTATCCTGTAGATATTGTTCCATCGATGTTGCTCTGTAACAATATTGAACTCTCGACATTGTTTTATCAACAATAGTCTGCTACGTCATACCACCGATTGTGGTACTACCTACGCTGTCCTATCAGTTTGCATCTTACATTCCATCGATACGAAATTCTTTAGTAGACCTACTTAGAGTCGTTGACGTTCACTCGTATTTAGGATTTGAATTGATATCGATAGGTAGTCGAACCCCTTTTGGAAATTATGATTTTGGAGTTGAACATTGAACCCTTTTGCGTTAAGTATTAAGTGCACCAATGAGTTAATCGACTGATTGCGGTTAGTAATTAATACTCTCGTTAGGAGTCGTACTTTCCTCCTCTAACCTAGATACCGTGCTAAGTCAACTGACGGGTTGCTAGTAGCAATCAACACATACTAACAGAGTCATACTCTGAACTTCCTAGACTTCCCGTCGAGTAGAGATTTCGTGCTCAACGAAAATCTTGAAATCCTAAGGAGTAACCTGAACTGTGTTCCTTGGGACAAACCACCTAATCGTTCTCTCGTCCTTCGAGAAATGCCTATCCTTTTGGTCCCCTTACCGAACGATAAGCTACGCCGTAGACGAAACCTTGGAAATAGATCCCCGCCTTTACCCAAGTAGTTGTTGGTAGTCCTACCTAACCTGTTCACCTCCTATTATTCAGCAAAATGGAAAGTATAGACGACCTTGCTCGTCGCTCCTCATATAGTTATAGCAGTACTAGAGAATCCCTTCTTTACCTACTGTTAAGGAGGTGAGAGAGTACTCATTCCTCTCCCTCTGTAAGAGTGGCTTCGCTCTTATGAGCTAGTCCTCACTTTCGAACTCTAGCTCCTTACCTTCTTTCCACTATGGAACTCCAATTGAAATGGGAATCCCCTTTGATCCATTTTCTCTACCTGAGATTCATTATGTTAGAACACATCTGATTCTTCTTTCTTAACCTTCAACTCCCTCCGATACTCTTTAAGGAGGAAGTGCGATCGAAAAACCTGAGTTACACAACTAGATTTCTTCACACGTAAAGGAAACCGTGTGCATTAGGAAGTGCTGATTTCTATCCTTTTCGGATCGTGGCAATTGCCACACACCCATACTTCGTCTACCACTTCCTAGAGCCGAGAGAACGGATATGGATATGCTTACAGTGTATCATCTCCATACTGATGGCTGAAGTAAAGAAACCATTCGAACATTAGTAGAACACATCGCGTGCCTATCAAGTTTGGCAACGGTTGGGATAGACACTTTCCGTTGGCCAAGTTATTCTATAGACATCTCTCGAGTTTGGCAATGGTTGGGATAGAATGGTTGGGATAGACACCTTCCGTTGGCCAAATTCTCCTATGACCGTATCTAACACTTTAGTGCCTCAACGACACCGTAAGAGACCCTTTATGGTCATAAGTGCCCATTTCCGATTGTTGGGTAGAAATGGGGATATCCAACTTAGCAATCCCGAACCTATTCAAAAAGATACCAAGGAAACCGTTCTATGTCGAGATGGATAAACAAGCTGCTCACAAACCGTTAGGAGACATAGACAACGTAAATCCCTTGAATCCTCCGTGATAACCTAGATTAAGCTTACGGATCCACCATGAAATTGTGTGAAGCGCGTAGTAAACGTGAAAACTTAATCCTCGCTATATCAGTTCTTCTGGATTCCTTAGGCAACATGAGGTTCATTATAAATAGCTCCCGGGCTTCAAGAGCCGACACGATATGGTTAGGACGTCCTTTTTTACGTATGCAGGCGTGCCGAGATTTCTGCCAAGAAAGAAGCATTTGCAAAATGATAAAACATGATAAAGTATGCATTGAAAATGCATTGAAAATTAGCACGTGTTTATATCTTTCGCGTTTGATACATGTTAGTACAAATATTAAAATATTTAAACTAAGCGGTCTATTATATTTTAATAATGACAAACATGTAAATTGTTACATAACATAAAAATGCGCAAGCTACTCATAACAAGGGTGAGCAATCCCGACCGACACCCGACTCCTTCCCGATACCGATCCGACTGTAATCGGGTCGGTAGTCGGTTTGCGTTTTCCTGGTAATCGGGATTCGGGACGGGTCGGGAGTCGGGACGGTCCCGAGAAAACGCAGCCAAAATCAAGATTCGGGACGATTCGGGACCATTATCGGGATTCGGGACGAGTCGGGACCATTATCGGGTCGGGAGTCGGTTTGGGTTTTTCCCCATTGTCGGTATCGGGATTAGTCGGGACGGGTCGGGATTCGTCCCGATGCTCACCCCTACTCATAACAATAAATTGTCAAATTCAAATGGGTCAAATTGGGAAATTTACAAAATTGATTTCTTTCTGAAAAAAATATGACTTAGAAAATTTTCACGTATTGATAAGAAGTTGTTTAGAGTCTTTAGACTTTAGACCGTTCACACCAAAAAAGCTATTTGGCTTCTTTTTCCGTTATTTATATTTTAAAAGACTTTGATCATGCTTATAGTGATTTATATCTCTGAAAACTTACTGAAATCTCATATCTTTCGAAATTTATTCTTGAACCTTTTAAGCAAGCACAAACAAAACTTGCCTCACTCGGACAACTAGAATCATTGAACAACCTACAATCAAGTCCGGAGCTGTGGATCTCATTAAGCTCGGAGAAAACAAGCAACGAGACATAACTGATTGAACAGAAAATATACTCGATAAGTCGATATTGAAAGACGGCTCCGGACTTGATTGTAGGTTATTCAATGATTCTAGTCGTTCGAGTGAGGCAAGTAATAATCATGCGTCATTCACCTTCAGAAAAGGGATAAAAATAATAATCATGGTCATTCACATTCTATAAAAGGGATAAAAGTAATAATTATGCGTCATTCACATTCAGGAAAGGGATAAAAGATGAATGTACAAATATATAATCAACATAAAGAATAAACAACATTGTTAGAATAAGGCATCGATTGATTTCAGACTGAATCAACATAAAAGCGTACAAATTACATGTTACATCACTATATTATCGGATAGATAGGAGATGATCTAATGGATATGATACATGACAGAGGAAGTATGATTGTACAAGAAGATATAATAAGTAATTTGCCGCATGGATATTATCCATCCCATTTTCCCAGTCCTTGAGATGATATATGTTATTCGAACTAGTGCAGTGTCTCATAAATGAAACCTTATTTGGACTTGCAAGTTGATTAACATATCTCATGTCAAAAAAGGAGAGAATGAGATGGATAAGATCCATGCGGCAAAGCCTATTCTATCTTCATATGCAATCATACTTTTTCTTTCATGCATCATACTTCAGATCCATTAGTAACTCAGAACAATCCGAAAATCTACTAATGTAGCTCGTATTAACCCTTTAAGAGTAGCAACAAAACTACTACTCTTAAAAATAGGATTCCAATTAACTCAAAGAATAATTGTTAGCGTCGGAAACGGTCCTGGTATTAACACAGTAAGACCGCATACAATTGAGTCAAGGGTCGCTTCCCCGGGTACCTAAACAGGGAAAAACCCACAGCCTTTTAGCAAAACAATTTGATAGTGAAACAATAATTACTGTAATACATTGCAAAAAGAAACGAACAAAATCACACTAAATGATTTCCTACATAATCAAGTTTGCATCGCATTTATATAAAAATGAATTCATTCAAATAAGTCAAGCAATTATCAAAACAGATTTCATAACTTTATCAAATCAAAGTCCAGAAACACAGATAAAAAAAAAAATCAAACTAGCCAAATCAAACTTATAATCTAAAGATAAATTACTAATAAAAAAATTATATATCTGGACTTGTTTTAAAAATTAAAAATGAAATAACACATGTTGATCTAGATCTGTTAAGAGTATAACAACATAAGTATACAACATCTATCAAATGTTAACATTATATTATTCTACTTTCATTAACAAGATGATAACTCTTATCAAGACAAAGCTTATGTAATTAACAACAGTTACAAAAACAGAGTATAAGAATAAGAACTTGCTGTAAAAACTTACCCATCAATTTTGATAGGCGCCGTCGCCGCCTTGGTGTATTTGTGATTAGGGTTTTATGTTTTTTGATCATATGGGGCCTTTATATACTATTTTTTGTGTGAATGATGTTAGCCTTTTATTACGGTAACAGAATTTTTAAAATAAAAAATGTGTGAATGCTATCATGCTTATATTACGGTAACAAAAATTTTTATTTGACTAAAATACACTGTTTGTCTCTAAACTTGGTAATCCGCTTCACGTTAGGACAAACTTGGTCATTATCATCGCTGGAAGTTCAAAACATGGGCTTTATATGTCAAACTCGTCCTTTGGCCAATAACGCCAATGTCAACGTCTTGTTTTTGTTAGTTAGTGGAGGTTATTATAGTTCATACACATTTAAACCTCACCTTAGTTACTACATAATCACAATTAATTGTCTCGTTTGATTTTTAAAGTCTTAATTCTCAACTTTGATTTTAAATATTTTGTTTGTGTATATAATAATTGATAAAAAACATATGAATGGATTGGTATATAATGTCTTTTCATTGGCGTAATTTTCATCAATTATTATATAACACATACAAAAATATTTATAATCAAATTTGAGAAATTAAGACTTTAAAAAGTCAAATTAGGACAATTATTTTAAGACGGAGTGAGTAATTCTCACCCAAGACTATTCCACCAACACATAAAGGGGTTATTGTTTGAACAAATTATACCAGTGTAGCTGACCACTTAAGTATGACTTTATAAAAGTCAACCCAGTAAAGAATGTATAAGCTCACATAATTTTACCGGACAAACTAACAAATTTATACATTACTAACTATTTAGCTAGTTGACTTATAACGATCAACTATATGTTCGATGTTTGATGAAACGGAAAATAAGCGATACTACGGTCATTGTTCGATACATGGTTATCCGACATTTCACAAAGTATAAAGATGAATTTGGGCCCAACTTGAAAACGTTCAATCTTTGAATCTTCAAATGATCTACACACTCGATCGATATCCATAAACTGTTGAACCCACAAAACATGAACCCTAAATTGATGATGCTATTGCTACATTGTCTGCAAAAACAATTATACAAACAGCAAACATATAAGTTAGGTACTCTCTTCATTCTGATTAATGGAATTAAACACATGACATGGTATTCATCACTGAAACATCACCTAGGGTCGCCTTTGGGCGAACAATGCTAGACGCAGCTTTGTAATCTTTTCTTTGCTCTTAAAGGGTGTCTTAACACCGCTAGAAACATCGACAACACCACCAACCCTTTCACCTTCCCTTCCCATCAAAACCGAGCAAGTTCTCAACATCAAACCCTGCAAACTCAACCATTTTAGCCTTCCCCTTCCCATCTAAACCTCGCTTAAATTCTTGAACAACTTCTTTCCCTTTTTTTCTGGGCAAAACATCCTCTTCCTCAACCAGCTTTCCTTTTCCTTTTCCTTTAATTTTCTCCCTTTTTTAGCTACAAGCCCTTTTTCCTCTTTGATTACAACACCACCTTTCACTGTTGGTGTCTTGGTTCCACTCCTCTGCATTTTTTTCTTATCTATCCCCCGCCATTGGCGTCTAGTCCTAAAAGGTGTTGGACTAAGCATTCTAAAGTCAAGATCATCTTCTACCCAACCCACAACTTGAACTCGATGTTTTTAAGTAAAATTGTGCTAACTTTTGAGGCTTGTGGGCAGCGAAGATATCAAGCCGACTCATGTGTTTGACCATTCCAAACAAAGTATGAACATCAACATCGAGATGAATTAAATGCAAACCATTTTTAGGGATTCTTTAGGATCACGGAAAAACAACGCCCATTTTTGTTCATTAATCTCGATAACACATTATCAAAGCTTGAACTAAATATATCCCTATCACGGTAAAGGCGCAGATTAATTAATGAGCCTCCTTCATACTTGAGTGGGCTATAATCAAAAACCCCATTATAGTGGATTCTGAACAGGACCTCACCTTCTCCCAAATCATTCACATCCTTAAAAGTTGAGACAAATATGCTTATGTCCTTCATTGTTATTTTTTTTGTTTTTTTACGAATGGGTTTGACTAGATGTGTGTTCCAGTACGTGAGTGTGGATGTATGTTAGGTTTGGTTTTGATTGGGTTTTGTTAATTGGGTCGGGTTATTATGATATTGTTAATTGTTTCGGATCTTGTTAGTTGGGTTGTTTTGGTGTTTCTCAACACATTAATTGTGTATAAGCGTATCAAGGAAGGCAAAAGGTCAAGTTGCGAGTATGAGTGTTTCAAATGTCACACTTGGTCCCCGAATTTGGTCGGTTAGCCGTTTTGCACTTCAAATTCGACTTATTTTTCTCACAAACTTGACTATTTCTCTTTTTACTAACTTCACAATTAGTCCACGAATTTGGAAGTCCGTTGGTTTGGTATTTATTGGTTAATAACCTATACCATTTGTATACCAACAATCAAAAACATATCTAACAAAATCTCAACAACCTCCCAATGGTGACTTCCCACTTCTTCAAGAACTCGCCAAAGCTTCGAAGTCTGATTACATGTTTGACTTGATTTATCTCTTTTATCAGAGAGAAAAAGATAAGGACATCAAAATTGCTAATGGCCTCCAAAACACTTTGACTGACTTGATTCTTGGTATGAAGGAAACCCAAGAATACATCTCTGAGCTCGAAGGCTTTTGAACTACAGTGATGAACTACAAGGTTCTTGAGGATCTTTGCAACAAGCAAAAGGCTAATGTCTTGAAGGCGTTGGAGATAAGGAGGATGATCATCAAACACACTCGCGGTGTGTGGCGGGAACAACTTCCTTGATGATCTTAGGAAGTGTTGAGAAGGAAATGAGGTGGTTATGTTTTCCTTTTTTTGGAAAAATATGTCTTGAATATTTAATGTTTAATATAAAATTAATGAATCTATATGTTATTTTCTAGTGTTTTAATTTGTTAATTTTGTTGTTAATTGTTGTATTCGTCTAAGATAGTTGTTATATCAGTTTTGATTGTATTGGGTGTTGGTAGAACTATGGTCCTTGCTCAAACAGTTTAAGACTTTAGGGGACTATGGTTTTAGTCCCATATCATGTCCTCACATTTGCATTAAGTTATAGGAAGCACTTTATTCTCACATTTTACCACAAATTTGAATTCATAAACATAAAGCCTCGATTCGGTGAAATTGCGTCAAAATGGGTAAATCTAGAGCTCAGTAATGCAGTTAAATGCTCCAATTGTCAAACTGTTGGACATAATAAGTCTAGTCACAAGGATCAAGTACCAAAACCAACAAAGGAAACTAAGGTTCGAGGTAGAAAAAGGCATTGTGATGGCAAAAGGCATGTAGGCTACTCTTCTAGAAAACTAGAACATGGGGTTGACTTGAATAGTTGTCTTTACTCCTATCTACTTGTTCAACAACCACTACTTATATTAAAATCTTTGTTTTGAAACTTATTGAAAAGATCAATTGATATTGATCTTAGATATGTTAATGAAATATGCAAGCAATATGTAAAGAGTAAATAAGGAAAGAAATGATCAAACCACAACAAGTTGTTTATAGTGGTTCGGTCTACAAGGACTCTTTTCCTTGCCCTACTCCACTCCCGAGTCTCACACTCGAGTTTAACTTCACTAGTCAACAAGCTCCTTTCACCGTGGAGAAAACCTTTACACTTAACACACTATTTCCGACACTAAGCTAGATGTCGAGTTCTTTCCAAGGGTACAACTACTCCCACACACAATGTATTTTGAGGACTAAAATACTAACCACTCACACTCACAAGATTATGATGGTTTAATACAACAATGAAGTATGAATCAACACTAGATCATACAACACTAAACAAACAAGACTTCCAACTTCTCGTTTGAAGCTTGAATGTGACTTGATCTTCTTTGCTACAAAGAGATCACTACTATGATATGAAACGAGTTAGAAAGGTTAGAGATAAGATATGTATGAGAGTATAATAGAAAGGGATGAAAACTACTTGGCTTGGCATTGCTATTTATAGCCAAAATGGACGGGGCGATCCACGGACCGCGGAACCCTTAAAGGGTTCCGCCCGTGTCTAATTTGGTACCGCCGGGTCGACAACCAAGATATCAAATCTTGCCAAAGTCAACTCTATCTAAGTGAGATTGTGCAAGATATGAAGAGTACAAATCCACACAAAATATCTAATGAAATCTTCCAATGATTTCCATGATGCATCACATGATGTCATATGTTGTATTTCTATTTTTAGAAATATGCAAGTACTTAAGTAGTGTTTGGTTTTAAGAACCTAACACATTCTAAAACTATTATCATACATAATGATTAGAGTCATATCAAGATGTCACTAATCATAAATGTAAATCTTGAATGATGAATATATTGTTTGAAAAAGCTTGTTTTAATATCTATTAAACTTGACAAGCTTTAAGCTTTTATACAAATTAAATTTACTTTTGTCGTTAACAAAACTTAGGTAAAGATCAAAAATATAAATAACGTTTAATGAGGATATTTGTATTAACAATCTCCCTTTTTGTTGAGGACAAAATATAAATTTTATTTTATAAAAGATACAAAGTTTGTGCAAGAGTTATAAAATATTAGTTTTAGAACTTGAAAAGAGAATGATAATGCAAGTGTATGATGTTTGACTTTTTACGAAAGTCAAAGTATTCACTAGTTGATGCATGATGTTGACTTTTCGAGAAAGTCAAAGTATGCGATTGACTTTTAAGAAAAGTCAAGTATTATCAATGATGTATCTGTTTGACTTTTTCGAAAGTCAATGTCGGTTGACTTTTCGGAAAAGTCAAAACATAATCAAGTTCTATATTTTCTCCCTTTTTGTCTCAACAAAAGAAGAGGCGATCTTGGAATGTAATGAGCCGAGCCATTATCTCCCCATGATCAAAGCTCCCCAAATTGGGTGCTTAATGGGAAGATACATGGATTGTGAAAATAAAGCTACAAAAAAATGTTAGTAATAATGATCATTCACAAGCATTTCCAAACACTATGTAAAAGTACCAACACTATAATAAAAACACCATTCATTAGTTAAAATTTTCATGAACAAAGATCATGAAAGGAGAACACAATGATGTGTTTTAGTACAATAAAAAGAAAAAAAAAAATCTAAGAAAAGAAGAACTAGAAATGCTAATCTATGACCATCCTAGTTAGATGGTGGATGAGAAAGAGCGTTGAGGCGCTCAAGGATATGATTGAGGATGAACCTCATTTCCTCTTGGAAGTCATGGACCATAACCCGGGTCCTTTCCACGGTTTGGGCCGTTTGCTCACAAGTTGAGCAACCATGCCTAGGGGGTAGTATGTTTGGGAAGGTTGTGGTGGTGGTATGGTAGATGTGTTGGTGGTGTTGGGAATGTTTGGGGTGGTCATGATGGAGGCAAGCAAAGCATTTTGCATTTGCATAGTCTCACTTAAGTGAGAATCCACCATGCCTTTGAATTGGTGGAGGTTGTGGAGTTCTGCTTGAATCTCCTCTCTAGTGGGATTGGCATCCCATGCACTCCTCAATGTCCTCAAGATGAGGGGACATTGATGTTGGGAGTGGATGATCCCCATACAAAGGACCATGAATGTCTTTGTAAATGGGGTGGAAGAGAAGAGGTTTTGGCCCTAGTGGGGCGTTTGGGTCAAAAGATGACCTTGGTGATTCATGAGCTATTTGCTCAATTGTGCCAAAGGATGGCAATGGTGGTGGATGATTTGGCCTAGGAGGCAAGTCATCCAAGTCCTCCAAGAAAGGATTTGGTGAAGTTGGTGGAGTGGAGAATAACTCCATAGGCATGAGAGTAGGAGACCTTGGTGGTGAAGGTGGTGAGGGTGTTTTTGTAGGTGGTGGAGTGGTGATCACAATGTGTGATTGAGTAGGTGTAGCCAAGGTAAGGTTTGTGTCATCTCGGATGGGAGATGAGATGGTGAGTGGAGAAGACTCGGATGAGGAGCTAAGGTTAGCAAAGCAACAAGGCCTCATACTAATTCTAGCGGTTTTCTTGCAAGTTTTTGGAGAGGATTTTGTCATTTTTTACTTGGGTTTTTCTTTGCTAGATTATAGTAAGAATGAAGAAGGTGTGAGGATGATCATGGTAAAACCTCTTAATTTATAGAAGTGAAAAATTGTGGAGAAATGTGTTTGATTTGATGTTAAACCATTGAAGAGATGAGGTTCCTAATGATTTGGAAGTGGGTTGAATGCTAGTCATATCACCCAAGTCAATCCATTCAAGAGAGATGGAGTGAAGAAGAAAAGATTTGCAATAAATGTGTTCTAATGAGTGGAATTTCCTAACAATCAGATCACTCACGGGATTTGAAGGTACCAAAAATTTGGTTCCTTCCTTTATGCAAAAGGGCTCCTTGGGTGGATTTTTCAAATTTTTGAATTTTGGTGGGAAATGGATTTCTTATATACCTAAGTGAATTATACTAGTTCTAATAAGAGTATAAACAAGTTAGGATTGACTTATAAGCAATGGATGGTAATTTGGAATCACGAAATAGTCAAAATTCGAGAAAGTTACACGAGGATCCACGGCACCAAAATTTACAGACGGAACCCTTAAAAGGGTGTGCCGTCTGTCCGCTTATCTGAGTGCAGTGGTACCAATTCTTATAACAGACGGTACCAAATCGTTGGTGCCGTCGGTCCGTGTAGTCTGAAAACAAGGCGAGTATGTTTTAGGGTGTCGGGCACTTTTCCGAAACACGAAATTTTTCTCAAAAGGTGTTATACTAAACATTTCTAGTTAGGAAAAGTAAATAACACATGTATAAACATAGTGGAGCATAGATTTTGAGCAAGGCTTATTGATTTTCACATTATAGTGAAAATGGGTAAAATTGATAGCATACTTGTGCTATCCCCACATAAGATTGTTAGCATACATCAGTTTTAGAAGTTATATTATCATCCTACAAGATAAAAACAACTAAATAGTATCAAACATTAACGATAATGTATTGTTCCAAACACTCCTTAAAGTACCCTCATTTGTCCAACTTCTTGTAAATCTTGTTCATCATCCTACCAAGGCACTTGAACATTCCCTTAGTTTGCTTGAATTCCGCTGATTCATTTTCAATCTCGGGAAGAGACGCATAATACTCGTGAGGTGGGAGATGAGAGCTTGGAAGACCATCCTCGGAGCTATTTGATGATGATGATGATGATGGAGTTGGAGGTTTTGCTCTCTTGCCTTTTGTCTTAGCAACTCGTTCATCACTCAAAGGTACAAAGATGTGAGGGATGAGTTCATAGTGAAGGTGCATCCCTTTTGGGGTTGGTGGAATTGGTGCAAAGTTTCTATAGAGACGGGTGAGAAGCATCCGTATGGAAGAAAACCGATCCTTGAGTTGGAATATCAATCATTCTCCTAGCTATGTAGTAGGCTAAATTGAATGGTTGTCGGGTGGACAAGTTGTAGAGCATGTGACAAAGGCAGCGTTTATGTGATCCCTATTTCCTATGGTGCTAATGACGTTGGCTCTAAGTAGCTCCTCCCATTTCTTAAATTCGGGCTTAAGTTCATTTAGCTCCATTCCATATGGATCTCGGTTTACCTCTTTTCCCTTTCGGGTAACACGGGTTGTATCACCCTTTGGGTTAAATAGGTGTTCACGGATAACATCCTTATCGGCCAAATGGGTTTGGTAGGGAAGAGTGCGGTCATTGATTGCATCAAGAGCGGTGGTGACCATTTATCCGAGTAGACACAAGTCCCTCGGTTGGGAATTCCTAGCACTCGAGCAAAGTCGGCTAATGTGATGGTGTAGTCGTTTTGATTGATTCTAAACCTAAGACAAAATTCATCATCGTCTTCATCACTAAAGCCGGACACACTAGCATAGAATTCTAACACAAACCTAGGACAAATTGGTTCATCGATGTCAAGGAGACAATCGAATTGAATGGCGGCTAGTTCTTCACGAAGATTGGTATTTTCAAGGAAGGATGAGTGAATGGTTCTACCTCATGGAAATACCTTGATTCTAGACCCTTAAATATTTCTACTTGATCCTTGGTAAGTCCTTTGGTTTTGTGGTGTTTGGGAATGTAGTTAAGGGTGTCTTTGTGATCATAGAATCTTGCGGCTACCATGGTTATTCCTAAGGACAAGAATTGATATGTTAAAATGAGAATAAACTTTAACGTTTTGGTTCTAGTGTGTGCCTATATGAAAACAATTTGGAGTTGCGGTTATCTCGACTCATTTTATGCACAAAATGGTTTTAGTGGGGTGTTTGGCAAATACCTTGAGATAACCCGAATGCTCCTAATTCAATGTGGCTTCATTTGAATATACCCGGGAATGCATATTAGTTATGCAATACCTTTAGTATTCAAGAGCATGCAAGTGATGAAAATTTAACGTTTCTATTTGTATTAGCAATGAAAATAAAAATTGTTTTCCTACAAGTGAGAAGCTTTTCAAAACTTTTGACATGGGGTGTTTGGTTATTTGAATAAGGCCTTATATTCATTATCTATTAATTAGTGGGAAACATGATTTGTTTATGCAATATGATAATGTAGTACCTAATTTCAATGACTAGTTATGCATTTTGCCAATTGAATTCATATTTGGTATAAAAGCATACATAAAACCCCATGTAATGATTTGTGATAGTTTTGTGCATAAATAAGAATCCTAGACTCAGAATTAAGAGATAAAATGTAGTTAGGATACTTACAATGATGTTATCTTGATGATTAGTGAGTGGAAAGGTGTCAATAATGAGCTTGGTTTAATGTTTACGTTTTGGTAAAGTGGGTTTTGAGGAAGAGGATGTTTAGTATATAGCGGTTTTGTACATGAGACACCACGGACGAGCGGCACCAAATATTTGGTTCCGTCGTGTTGTCGTTGGTGCCGTGGCTACGATGGCAGTACAAGACAAAAATTGTTTTGTTTTGACTATTCTAATGTTTTGGGCTATGTTTATCCTACATGTTTGGTTCCATTAACCTAAACCAAGTCTAAGAAGATTAAAGGTTCTCGTTTAAGAGGCTTAGTTAAGATGTCGGCAATGTTGTCTTGAGGATACTTTCTCGATTGAGATGTTTCCTTTTGAACATTGTCGCGAAGAAAGTGATGACGATTTCAATATGCTTTATGCGAGCATGTTGAGCGGGATTCTTCTTGAGATCGATGGCTCCTTTGTTGTCATAAAGTATCACAATATCGTTGAGATGAATTCCGTAATCTCGAGCTTGCTTCATCCAAAGAGCTTGTTGACATGCTTTTCCGGTGAGACGTACTCGACTTGATGGTTGAGATAGCTAAGGCCGTTTGCTTCTTTGCAAACCATGAGGTGAGACAATGTCCAACAAAAGTGCAAATACCACTTGTACTTTTCTATCGACATAATCACCGGCATGATCCGAGTCGGCATACACTATGGTTTCTACACCGTTCCTTTGGGATACCATAATCCTAAACACGTTGTTCCCTTAATGTATCTAAAGATCCTTTTAAGGCTTCTAAGTGTGATGCCTTTGGGTTTTCTTGAAAGCGAGCACATAGACAAACACTAAACATAATGTCGGGTCTACTAGCCGTAAGATAGAGTAGGCTACCAATCATTCCTCTATATTTAGTGTTATCTACGGATTCACCTTCTTCGTCCTTGGTGAGTTTGGTGTCCGGGACATGGGTGTTTTAGTTGGTTTGGAATCTTCAAGACCAAATTTCTTAAGCATGTCTTTTATATATTTAGATTGGTTAAAAATATGCCATCTTCTAGTTGTTTAATTTGAAGTCCTAGAAAGAAATTTAACTCACCCATCATACTCATTTCAAACTCGTCGTGCATGATTTTAGAGAAATCATCACATAGCTCTTGACAAGTTGATCCGAATATAATGTCATCAACGTATATTTGAACAATGATAATATGTGATTCCTTTTCTTGGTAAAAGAGTATTATCTACTAATCCCATAGAGTATTTGTTATCAATAAGAAAAGTCTTAAGTCGGTCGTACCAAGCTTTTGGTGCTTGCTTAAGACCATACAATGCCTTTTGAGTTTGAAGACATGATGTGGTTTCTCAAAGTCGGTAAAACCGGGAGGTTGAGCAACATACACTTCTTCGTTAATAAACCCATTAAGGAAAGCACTTTTAACATCCATTTGAAATAATTTAAAGTCATAAGCACATGCATAAGCAAGTAATATTCTAATAGATTCGAGTCTAGCTACCGAGCATAAGTTTCATCATAATCAATACCTTCTTGTTGATTATAGCCTTGTGCAACAAGCCTAGCTTTGTTTCTAGATACTATACCATTTTCATCCATTTTATTTGAAAAACCCATTTCGTTCCAATTATGGTTTGATCTTTAGGTTTTGGAACTAATTTCCAAACATCATTTCTAACGAATTGGTTTAATTCTTCTTGCATGGCAATTACCCAAGATTCATCTTTTATTTCTTCATTTATGTTTTTCGGTTCTATGGTGGATACGAAACAAAAATAATTACTTTGATTTTGGGCTTGTGACCTTAAGGTTCTTTGATTAAGTTGTCCTATGACCTTTTCTAAATGATGGCTTTTAGATTCCTTGATGTTTATAATTTTCTTATTTAATGGTTCATCTTCCTTGTTATCATTAATTTGACTTTCTATTATTTGACTTTCAACTAAGTCATCATATACCAAAGGTGATGTCTTAGAGGGAGGTGGACTTTAGTCAAATGTTATGTTCAACGATTCCTCGACTATCATTGTTTCTTTGTTAAGGACAATATAAGCTTTGCTAGTTTGAGAATAACCCAGAAATACACCTTCATAAGACTTTGGGTCAAACTTGGTGAGATAGTCTTTAGTATTAAGAATGAAGCATTTACAACCAAAGACTCTAAAATATCCTAAAGTTGGCTTTTACCTTTGTAAAGCTCATATGGTGTTTTGTTTAAGAAATGACGTATTAAAACTCTATTCAAAATATATGTAGAAGTGTCAGCGTTGCACCAAAACTTTTGAGGAATGTTTTGCTCATTAAGCATTGTTCTACTCATTTCTTGAATTGTTCTATTTTCGTTCTACTACTCCATTTGATTGAGGTGTTCTTGGGCGGAAAAGTTATGTGTTATACCATTTGTATTACAAAAGTTTCCAAATTGAGTTTCGTTGTCAAATTCAAGACCATGATCCGTTCGGATCGACACAATTTAACACCTAGTAGATTTTGAATTTTCTTGCTAAAATTTCAAATTTATCAAAAGCTTCATTTTTGGTTTTCAAAAACAACGTCCAAGTAAACCTTGAGTAATCATCTACTATGACCAAAGTGTATAAGTTGCCTCCGTAGCTTCTTATAGCGGATGGTCCAAACAAGTCCATATGTAATAATTCTAGACACTTAGATGTGGACACCATATTTTTAGATTTGTGACTACTATGGGTTTGTTTACCAATTTTGCAAGCGTCGCAAAAGTGTTGGTCATATTTTAGTTTTGGTAAATTCCTAACTAGTTCTTTTGAAGATAGGTTTTGTATAAGTCTCATATTAGCGTGACCTAGCGTCTATGCCAAAGTGATGAGCTATCATCTAATGTTGTTAGACAAAGTTTGTTGTTATATGTTTTATCTATCTTCATGACGTATATGTTATTTTTCCTAACTCCTTTAGCTATGGTGATACCATCTTTTAGTATTTTACTACCATTTTCATCAAATAGTACTTTATACTTTTTATCACATAATTGGCTAATACTAAGTAGATTAAATCCTAACCTATCCACATGAGCAACATTTTCAATAGTTAGGGAGTTATGAGCGATCGTACCTTTGCCAATGATTTTGCTTTTGAGATTGCTACCAAAGTGACATTACCTCCGTCATACTCTTGGTATGATGAGAAGAGACTTTGTTGCCGTCATGTGTCGTGAGCATCCACTATCTTTTATCCATTCATCGGGTTCCAATCCAACTTTCAAGCATACCTAAAGTAAATAACTCAAGCATTTGGTCCCCAATATCTCATGGGTCCGTTTGGGTTAAACATACCATTTATTTGATTCATGTATGGAAATGATGGGAAAGAGTTCCATGACATGTAATCTGAGTTTGATATGGTCTAGGAAGTTTTGATTCCAACCATTGTGTTGGTAGTTGGGTTGTGCGTTGTGGTTGCTCTTAGGAAAGGGCGTTTGGAAAAAGGTGCTTTATATCGTTGTTGAGTAGTTTTGATCTAAATTCATTTTAGCAAGTCCTACTCGATGTAACGGTGGTTTTAGTTTAACACTATCCTTGGTTTTCTTTGTTACTTTGACAAATTCGATGCGGTCCGTATTACGAACATTACATCTGTTTGAAGTACCCACGACACCATTTGTTTCCACAGACGGAACCCTTATTTTGGTTCCGTGCGGTCCGTCTTTATCTTCTTGCGGTTTTGACATTGTTCGTCCTTTTCGGCCGTTTTGTTTTGACTCTTTGGAATTAATACTTCATTAAATCCTAGCCCATTCATGTCTCACGGTGTTTTATGGATTTTAACTATTTCATCGGCAAGAGCGATGTTTTTGTTAAACCTTTTAAATTTAGAATTATTTTCGATTAAAACATCTTGTGTGAGCTTTAGTTTTCTATTTCAAGATTAAGCTCTTGACATGATTTACAACCATCGTCATTTGCCTTTCCCTTTTCAAGTCGTTTTGCTTTTCTTTTAACTCATAAACTTCATTTTCCAAAATTCCTTTTGGTTTTAAAAATTTATTTTAGTTATGATTTTAGACTTAGCTCACACAATTGATTATATTGTTTTGCAAAGTGTCATCATCAACGAAGAGTAAGAAGAGTCGGAAAGTACCTCATTTGACTCATGTGCCATTAGGCGATCTCTTCCTTGCTTGATTCTTCATCGTCTTCACTATCACTCCAAGCACCACTTACAAAAGCTCGTTGAGTTTTGCTTTTAGGTGGCTTGGGACATTCTCTATGAGATGATTTGCATCACCACATCTAAAACACTTTCTTTCACCTTTACCCTTTTGTCATCCCGATCTTTTCGGAATGGCTTCTTTTCTTCTCGAGGTTGTCTTCGAACTTTCCTCTTCTTCTAAAGAACTTCTTAAAATCTCTAACGGCCATGGCATATTCCTCATCTTCACTACAGGAGCAAGATTCGTCATCATCACTTGATTCCGCCTTTGCTTTTAGAGCAACGGTTTGATCTTCTCCCTTTTCCTTTGATGATCTCCGAATCTTTCTCCATCACCATTTCGTGTACTTTGAGGTTACCGATTAGCTCGTCTAGTGACATTTTGAGAGATCTTTTGATTCTTCAATAGCGGTCACTTTAGCTCTCCATTTGGGATGGAGTGCTCTAAGAAATTTCGACAAAGTTCTTACTACGAAAAGATTCATCAAGTGCTTTAAGTGATGTAATAATAGTATTAAAGCGAGCAAATCCACAATCAATGGTTTCATCTTGAGGATAACAAATTGTTCATATTGTTGAACAAGAAGATCAATTTTGTTATCCTTGACTTGTGAATTACCTTGATGTGTAATAATCAAAGATTCCCAAATATCTTTGGCGGTTTCACACATAAAAATTCTTTCATATTCTTTTCTAGGTAAAGCATTGTAAAGCATCATTTTAGCTTCATTATTTTTAGCAACTAATTTCTTTTGTTCATCAACAGAAATGTCCTTTGTTGTAGAACTAAAATCCCCTTTAACAATAATAAACCAAAGATCTATATCTTTTGACTTTACATATGTTTCAAAACGATTTTTCCAATAGATAAATCCATTGGTTTCAAAGAGTGGTGGTCTTTGCATAGATTGCCCTTCTTTAAAGTTTTCAAAATCCATGGATCGTTTCAAGTTTATAAAATACAAATTATTTTAGAAATTCTTGAGCAACGAGGCTCTGGTACCAATTGTAGAAAACTAGAAGGGGTTGAATAGTTTACTGATTAAAAACTTTGTTTTGAAACTTATTGAAAAGATCAATTGATATTGATCTTAGATATGTTAATGAAATATGCAAGCAATATGTAAAGAGTAAATAAGGAAAGAAATGATCAAACCACAACAAGTTGTTTATAGTGGTTCGGTCTACAAGGACTCTTTTCCTTGCCTACTCCACTCCCGAGTCTCACACTCGAGTTTAACTTCACTAGTCAACAAGCTCCTTTCACCGGCGGAGAAAACCTTTACACTTAACTTACACTATTTCCGACACTAAGCTAGATGTCGAGTTCTTTCCAAGGGTACAACTACTCCCACACACAATGTATTTTGAGGACTAAAATACTAACCACTCACACTCACAAGATTATGATGGTTTAATACAACAATGAAGTATGAATCAACACTAGATCATACAACACTAAACAAACAAGACTTCCAACTTCTCGTTTGAAGCTTGAATGTGACTTGATCTTCTTTGCTACAAAGAGATCACTACTATGATATGAAACCGAGTTAGAAAGGTTAGAGAAGATATGTATGAGAGTATAATAGAAAGGGATGAAAAACTACTTGGCTTGGCATTGCTATTTATAGCCAAAATGGACGGGGCGATCCGGACCGCGGAACCCTTAAAGGGTTCCGCCTGTGTCTAATTTGGTACCGCCAGTCTGACGACCAAGATATCAAATCTTGCCAAAGTCAACTCTATCTAAGTGAGATTGTGCAAGATATGAAGAGTACAAATCACACAAAATATCTAATGAAATCTTCCAATGATTTCCATGATGCATCACATGATGTCATATGTTGTATTTCTATTTTAGAAATATGCAAGTACTTAAGTAGTGTTTGGTTTTAAGAACCTAACACATTCTAAAACTATTATCATACATAATGATTAGAGTCATATCAAGATGTCACTAATCATAAATGTAAATCTTGAATGATGAATATATTGTTTGAAAAAGCTTGTTTTAATATCTATTAAACTTGACAAGCTTTAAGCTTTTATACAAATTAAATTTACTTTTGTCGTTAACAAAACTTAGGTAAAGATCAAAAATATAAATAACGTTTAATGACGATATTACTCGCTTGCAAATCCGCCCATACAAAACTTGCAACCCGTGTGTTTACAACCCATCGCTAAAAATAGTATGTCAATCATGTATGCATGTATCATAGTAGTTAAAAGTATAAATGTTTTAAGTATGTAACTAGTATATTGATCACGTGCATCAAAACTTATGCAATTAGCCATGAGTCTCCACTCCATCTCCAGAAACCTCAGGTGGGTATGATGCTCACAAGGAGTGTAATAGCATTGGTTCTACTTCATCTCCGAAACCCAATGCATGTGTTGTCCAAGGAGACTTTGTGTTGCTCACAAGGAAAGTAATAGCATTGGTTTTACTTCATCTCCGAAACCCAATGCATGTGTTATCCAAGGAGACTTATCATGCGAACGAGGGGATTGCTCCGTGTATGTTGGGAGACTTTCAAGTTTAGTATAACACAATCAAGTATAACGCAATCAAGTATATAACGCAATCAAGTATATAACGCAATCAAGTATAATGCAATCAAGTGTAATGCAATCAAGTATAAATGCTATCAAGTATTATGCAATCAAGTATAAAAAGTATAGCGTAGCATAAAAGTGTAAATGTTTTGAGTATTTGTATTTGTAAAAGCAAGTAGTTGAGCATGTATCTCCCCCAAAAGTTTGTAAACAATTAATAGAAAGTGGGGCTATGAAAAATCACCTTAATAAATGATATCACAATGTATAACGGAATCGATGGATAAGCCTGGAAGTCTCTACGCGCAACCTAGAATATGATGTTATATCTTAGGTTCTAAAACAACGAAGTGAATATATAAACATGCCTTATATAGTTATTACATTCATTATGCTTGGATACTTGATGTTTCTAAATTCGTATAAGTGTTTACGTTTCGTTTATTTAAGTTTTCCCCATCTAAATCTACCCGTTATATCAAAACCGTAAATGATCACGACTCGGTTTTTATGTCTTTAGAAAGGTAATTAAATGTACTAAAAAGATTAGTGGGTCCTACTGCCCCAAAAATTATTTAACTAATGTGAAATTACCAATTTACCCTTTAATTTACTAGTTATTTCAATCAGCAGCAAACTGTCTCACGGTTTTGGTCATAAGTCGTGTTCTACAACTCCGTTTAACGCACGGCCAGTGGCCACGTTCAAGTTAGGGTGTTAGCTACAACTTTTATTCTTTGACCAACAGTTGGTTATATGCAAGTTTTATGAGTTTTACCCGTTTGAAATCTGTTACTCAGATTTGGACACGTTCTGCCGTTTTGGCTCTAATTTACACATCGTGATGAGTTACGGCATGAGCCACCCGCAGAAACGACCACAAAACATAGATCTAACTCCCTATGTTTTCACCTAAGTTTATCAGACCCCGAATTTTTCCCAGTAATTCCATTTATACCCCCTGTCCAGAAACTGTTTTTCAATTAAGGTCCCTTTCAACGATTTCTAGTGTTTTAGTCTAATTATCCAAGCACAATCAACCATAATAAGCATATAAAACATATTACATACATGAAATACTAGTATTTACTGAAATCAAAGGTAAGTATAGGAGTTTGCTTATAATCCTTGTGATAAACTAAACAAGAAACAAGAATCAAGATCACCAAAACCTAAACCCTTTCAACCAAAGTCCCTAGCTTCCAACCTTTAACACATCTTGCTAACCCTTGATATAAACCTTGTAAAAACTTTATGAATTCAGCCCTAGCACCCTTGTGTAGCTCCTAATTCAACCATGGAATCACCAAATAAACACTAGTTTCATGTAGAGATTTTCTAGGCCTTTAACTTTGTAGTATAACTTGGAACATGGAAATCAAAGATGAAGGGTTTGTGAATTATTTGTGTGTTGTTTAGAATGAAGAGAAAGGAAGAGATGAGACTTGTATTTATAGTGTAATGAGGAGGTTAGGAAAGTGTTTATGAAGGTGTAGTGAGGAGGTGCAAGAGTTGGAATATTTCTAAGACTTAGATGCTAAGTTTCTACACATGTATAAGCTTCCTATGTAAGTTTCATGTCCTTATCTTGGTGTTCACTTATAAAACGCCCCATGTGGCTTAAATTTCGTTCAAGGCCTATCTAGGATGACTAGATATGAGTTGCTTGGTATTATCTTGTTTACTGAGTGAGTTTTGGACGTTAATTGCTAACTGTAGTCGTAAAGTCACGAAACTTAAAATCGGGTATCAAATAATATGAATCTTATAAATATGTTAAAACTTATCAATATACTCTATATAAGCATATTAGATTAGTAATCGTTCTATCGGGTTGCTTAAATCTCGCTAAAAGCGAAAACGTAGGCTTAAAACGCGTAAAATGCAATTTATCGAAAAAACGAGATTTCGTGGAAATGACCGTGGATTTATTTAGAGTAGACTAAAATTAGTATAATAGTGATATGAGATGTCAAAATGTGGTTTTCACATCGTGGGATAACTTAACAGCTTATACGTGAAGTCTAAAAGTTACTCGATTTAATCAAAATGTAAAGCATTACAAGGTTAATTTCTTTATGGTCAAAGGAGGAGGAAATATGTTTGACTTTTCCAAAAAATGTAAAAGCTTCAAAATATCTTAGGAAATACAGTTTACGTCTGGGTCTAAGTAGAATTGTTTAAAACGTAAGTTTAGTCTCGTCTGCTCGGGGTTTATTTGGTAACATTTAAAAGAAATCTTAAAATTCTCTAATTAATTATGAGTGATCTAAAATTAATATGATGTGGGAAAATTGTCGAGGCGGTTTTAGTATGTCTGGATGTTGAAATGGTGTTCACCAAAATGAAACTTTAAGGCGATGTTTTCTTAATAACTTTTATGAAAATGATCTAACGATTGTCCAACTCTCGTGTCATTACTAAAATAATTTATCTTACGAGAATGTGAAATAAAATTTTACGGGATGAATCTTGAAAGTGAATAGTAAATTCTCAAAATGCGAATTGTTAGAGTATGTTTCTCCGTGTGCCTTGAGATAAGGGAAACACATCTTATCTTTAGTAGAGATGATGTTACAAGGAAAACACAACCACAGGAGATAGTGGTGGATATGTGATGGGTTTATATATTTCGCACCTACTAGTGTTGGTGCATCCTTGCAAAGATGATGAAGAAGAAAGTGAACCACCTACAAATTGAAATAGCAAGTGGAGAGCGCCAAGCCAAACACCACGTGAAGCACACGCAACCGAAAGACCAAATGGAGAACGCCAAGACAAACACCACTTGAACCAAGCTGCAACCGATGGACCAAATGGATCACCTACTAGTCATTTAAAGCGGTGAATTCCTAGCAAGAATTGCTATGTTGTCTTCGATCTAAATGTAGCTTAACCGATATGTGTGTGCTTCTATTTTTATAATAATTGAATTTTGGTTACAATTTGAATCATTGACCGATAAGGTTTTAAAGGTACCATTTTGAGGGTCGTTTAAGTCCTTATTTGATCACTTTTGTATCCGTTATTGCTTAATATCGTTCCTTTTCACTTTTTAGGTCTCGTGAAGGCAAAATGTTTGGAATGGCACTTATTTGGACGTAAAAGGCGCGAATATATGAAGAAAATGGCCAAAGTCGAAATCGACACTCACGATCATTGAATGTAGAAGCGACGGCGTCGGGTTCTATGTACGACGCCGTCGGAGAATTGTTGTGACGGTCGAACTCAAAACTCGTGTTTTCAAGAGACGGCGTCTAGTGTGAAAGAGTAGGCCGTCGCTACTCGAGCGGCCTAGATGCGATCCGACGCGGCGTCGGTCGAAGAGGACGGCGTCGCGGACATAAGGTGACGCCGTCGCAAGGTTAACGTGGCCAAGACGAAACCTTAATGGCGGCGACACGGCGGCGTCACTAAACATAAGGTGGCGTCGCAATTGTAATCTTATATATAGAATCCGAATTTTTCGGTCTTTGGGTGGAGAGTCTTTGGAGTAAAACCTAAAACCGAACCTAAGGTGTCTTGTACAGTATTTTAGGGTTTTAACCTATCTTACACCAAGATAAGTCTTTGCTTCATTAATTCAATTATGTCTTTGATTATTTGTGTGTATGCTTGCATGTTCTCCATGTCCGGCTAATTTATTTGTGTGTTTGCTTAGGAAGTATGAAACTTAATTATTAAATATTGATTGGTTGTTTCTTATCTTAGTTGATTAATGATCTAGTAATGCGATAGGTCATTCGTTGTGTACTAATGCTTGATTCATCTTTGTGAACCCTAGAGTATGATTACGAGTGATTGTAGTCTAAACCATCCGAAGAGTGCCTTAGAGTAGGAGTCTATAATCTCTACGTGGATTTGTAGACAAGACCCTTTGGTAAGTTCAAAGAGTTAGGAGAAACGACACCCTACAACTTTAGAAACACAACGCAACTAGGAATAAGGCGTGACACTCAACCATCAATAGGAGATAATTAAGGAGTAATACAAACTAAGTAAACACATCTTTAAACTATCATACGAGCACACATTAATTAGACATAGACTCCCACAACCTTAGTTTAGATAATTAGATAATAGTAGAGTAATCGGTAGAAATACCAACCCCAAATCCAATACCGAGATTCGTACCTTTCCATTTTCATAAAATATAAAAGATAAAAATAATCTTCCTCAACCTTAACCTTAGCGTAGTAACTCCTTACTAGCATTCCTATTCCCCAGAGAACGATATCAATACCCGTGGCTTACCCTAATTACTACACTACAACGATTAGGTTCACCGCCTGGGGTGTTATAAAACTTGCTCGAAGAAAAGGAAGTTTCCTTGACCCCGAACGACGCGTGTAGCGTTATCAAGTTTTGGCGCGGCACGGGAATAGAATAGCTAGTTAGTAGTCCACCTCGTTTAGGTTTCTTTGCTTGATTCCTATCAAGTAAATTTTTCTTATTTTAGATTTCTCTTAGTCTATCCCCTTCTTCGTAACCTTTGTTTGTAACCCCATCACTCTTCATCATGGAGAACGATAACCAACCACCACTTAATAACCACCACCCAATAACCAACACAACCGCCGGGTTTATATGTGAGTAGAAACACCGACCTTGAGTTTGCGTAAAATATTTGATAGTACAATTAGAGAAGTCATTGAGAAAGTAGTCGGTACCGCTATAGTTGGCTCAATGATTAGCGAGAATTTGGAGAATGGCATGATAAACAACAACGTGGATGTAGAAAATAGTGCTTACTTCAATCTTTACCCCACTAAGGAAGAAGTTACGTACCATCAATACATAATCAATAATCCACGATCACCCATCATTAGGATATGCCCAAAGATTAGGAGAGGAAATCCCTGGAACCTAAAAATCCCTTGTATGATCGGATATAGGAGTGTCGACCACGCTTACATAGATACGGAATCCCCCATTAACGTAATGTCATCTGCTGTCTACAATGACATTATGAATGAGCGACTCAATATTAGGAGAGACCCTAAGTATCCGGGAGGAGTTTGCAACTTTGTGGGAAGAGTCAAGGACGTGCATGTCTTTATAGGAAATTTCACCTACCTAGTTGATTTTATGGTTCTAGAAGATGTAGGATGCATCATTGACTATAGTTTATCCCAAGTAGTGCTAGGAAACCGTTTGTTGAAACATCTAGAATGAGCCATAACAAGCATGATGGAGCGGTTAGATTCAAGGAAGGAACCGATGAGATCACCTATAGGATGCCTTGAAAACAACCGAGTATGGCCACTTATCCATTTATGATCAAGACAACATCAAAGCTTTTGAGGACAAAAGCAAGGAAGATGTTGAAAAGGTTATAAATTCATGTGGGAAAGAAGGAGGCATTATTATAAGGATTGCTTGACTTTAGGGCCTAGGTATAGAGTCGATGAAGATTTTGTCAACATGATTGAATTCTCATTAAGGATGCGTGAGGCAACGTAGAACACGACTATGAGTCTAGCTACAAGACTCTTAAATAAAGAAAAGCGCTTCGGGAGGCAACCCATGCTTAATTGTTTGCTTGTTAGTGTCATATATCTTTTATTAATTGTTTATCCTCATGTTTAAATTTGTAAAATGCTTTATTTTGTTTTTAACTTCGTCTTAATTACATATAAAGGTATTTTACATAAGGGATAAGTGTAGGGAGGATTACACACGTTTTCAAAAGAAACGTAAACATGAGAATAACAATTAACTAAAAGATATATATATGTTTGTTTGTTCGAGTCAAATGCTTGTATCGAGTCATAATGGATGTTTTGAAATTTTCCGATTCTAAAGATGTAAATTTTCCAGAAATTTTTCCGAAAATCGCGACCGCTTTTGTCGGGATAACTGACGGCGTCAGATTGCAACTGACGGCCAGAAGGAGTAAAACGCCGATTACTTTTTCTCGTTTCGAGCTACTTATAAATTTTGGAATTTTCCGGTCTTAATTTTCTTAGAAATTCAGTAAACATCCATTCCACAAGCATTATATCCTAGTTTAAATCGAGTCTTATATATATTATTATCACGATTTTACGCGAAGGTTTCGCTTTGTTTTCTTCAAGTGTGCGGTTTAGTTTGTCAAGAAGAAGTTACAAAAGATTGGAAGGAGCTTTTCACTAATAATTCTTCTTGAAAAGAATTTAACCACCACTTTACACGGATCCTACCGAGCTAATCGGGGAGTATTAGTTTCTTCGCTTTTAATTACCTTCTTTTATCATAACTTTGATACTTTCGGGAACATTGGGGACAATGTTCGGTTTAAGTGTAGGAGGGAAAATAAAGCGGGAACTTTGAAACTATGCTTATCCTTGACTATTTGCTTTGTCAATTGTGATTGTGTAATAAACCATGAGAAATGTCGGTTAGGGTAATTTTGGCACCAAATTTAAAATTTTTCATGACATATAAGAGTGGGCCATTAGTCTTAACAAAAGCGCCTCATGGATAGGAAGTTGCATGACTAGCACAAAAACCCTTACCACCCAAATTCCACCAAAATGTGAGGATCGCCTTAGATTAGTAGGAATAAAAGCATTCATCTTCAATGCTTAGAGTGTGAACCGGTAGTATATTAGATTCTAGAACTTGTTTTGTGATGCATTCCGAGATCGCAGTGAGGCTACACTTGTGTAGTTAGGAATAACTAAATGATAAGAGGCATTAGGATAAACCCTTGTTTGATACCGTAATATAATTACTTCTTCCACATCGGTTGAGTAATTCCCCACACCCTGCGTTGTACTCATCTTTAGTACACGATACCCTAGTTAACCCCTCGAGCCTATCCTTTTCGCGGTTCTCGTGATATTTCGCTTTTAGAATATCAATGAAGAGCATTGTTTACACCCCACCCCAAATATACACCCAAATCGCTTTAGCCTAACCCTTATGCACTCACTTTTAGTGCAATTATTTGTTATCACCCCAAACCCTTAGTTCAATTATCTAGTTGCTTGCATAAGTTGCTAAGTCGAGTCATATCCTTTGTATACGCTTTTGGGATGATTGGGATTCATGGGAAAAGTTAAAGTTTATGAAATGACGGAAGGAACGTTAAATTCAAATTCCTTTGTTTACGTAATAATGTACCCCAAGTGTTTTGATCTTTTCGATTCGGGTCAAATTAGTATTAGAATAATAAAAACTCAAGTGTAGGGATATGCCCAGTAAATCCCTAGTATTTTGATGTTATCGTAGAGGATGGTAGAGTAAAAGTGTATGATTAAAAAAAAAAAAAAATCGAAAAAAATAGAAAAGAGAAAAGAAAAAAAATTAGCGTGATAAAAAAAAAAAAAAAAAAAAAAAAAAAAAACTGCTACCATCCTACATCTATCCTTTAAATTTATGTTTGTTTATTTCAGTTATCTAGAGTTTAGAAGTGTCAAGTCTTGGCTTAGCAACGCCATTCTTCATATGCATTTAACATAGAGATTTTGACTTACCACCACTAAATAGCCTATCCCACCAAACCCTTATTTCCTACCGTAAGCCTAACATTACAACCCTTTAAAGACCTCTTGATAGTCTTTCCTAGGTGCTTCGCCAAGCGATGGAGGTTTGATCTATTCTCAAGCCTATGGTAATCTGTGTACTAGGACCGGTTAATGAGTGTTTATCTTCCATTTCCTATTTTGTTATATTTCATATACACCCGAGAGAGATGTGAGTATCCAAACACCCCATGTGAGGTGCTAGTATGTAATTTCCGTGCTTGTTATGACTTTTGCGGGGCTTATATGTGTTGTGGACCGTTTTGAATTAATGTTGAATGACCCCTAACTTACAAATTAATTGGCTAAAAGCACATTTGCTTGAGGACAAGCAAATAACAAGTGTAGGGATATTTGATAAGGTTTTAAAAGGTACCATTTTGAGGGTCGTTAAGTCCTTATTTGATCACTTTTGTATCCGTTATTGCTTAATATCGTTCCTTTTCACTTTTTAGGTCTCGTGAAGGCAAAATGTCGGAATGGCACTTATTTGGACGTAAAAGCGCGAATATATGAAGAAAATGGCCAAAGTCGAAATCGACACTCACATCGCTGAATGTAGAAGGCGGCGTCGGGTTCTATGTACGGCGCCGTCCGGAGAATTGTTGTGACGGTCGAACTCAAAACTCGTGTTTTCAAGAGACGGCGTCTAGTGTGAAAGAGTGAGGCCGTCGCCACTCGGACGGCCTAGATGCGATCCAGACGACGCCGGAGTCAAGAGGACGGCGTCACGGACATAAGGTGACGCCGCAAGGTTAACGTGGCCAAGACGAAACCTTAATGGCGGCGACACGGCGGCGTCACTAAACATAAGGTGGCACGTCACGCAATTGTAATCTTATATATAGAATCCGAATTTTTCACTTTGGGTGGAGAGTCTTTGGAGTAAAACCTAAACCGAACCTAAGGTGTCTTGTACGATATTTTAGGGTTTTAACCCTATCTTACACCAAGATAAGTCTTTGCTTCATTAATTCAATTATGTCTTTGATTATTTGGGTGTATGCTTGCATGTTCTCCATGTCCGCTAATTTATTTGTGTGTTTGCTTAGGAAGTATGAAACTTAATTATTAAATATTGATTGGTTGTTTCTTATCTTAGTTGATTAATGATCTAGTAATGCGATAGGTCATTCGTTGTGTACTTAATGCTTGATTCATCTTTGTGAACCCTAGAGTATGATTACTCGAGTGATTGTAGTCTAAACCATCCAAGAGTGCCTTAGGTAGAGTCTATAATCTCTACGTGGATTTGTAGACAAGACCCTTTGGTAAGTTCAAAGAGTTGGGAGAAACGATACCCTACAACTTTAGAAACACAACGCAACTAGGAATAAGACGTGACACTCAACCATCAATAGGAGATAATTAAGGAGTAATACAAACTAAGTAAACACATCTTTAAACTATCATACGAGCACACATTAATTAGACATAGACTCCCACAACCTTAGTTTAGATAATTAGATAATAGTAGAGTAATCGGTAGAAATACCAACCCCAAATCCAATACCCGAGATTCGTACCTTTCCATTTTCATAAAATATAAAAGATAAAAATAATCTTCCTCAACCTTAACCTTAG
>CM040242.1:51218102-51463561 GCA_022545495.1 Chrysanthemum lavandulifolium | reverse complement strand
GTGTTTTCAAGAGGCGGCGTCTAGTGTGAAAGAGTAGGCCGTCGCTACTCGACGGCCTAGATGCGATCCGGGCGGCGTCGAAAGGCGAAGAGGACGGCGTCGCGGACATAAGGTACGCCGTCGCAAGGTTAACGTGGCCAAGAGCGAAACCTTAATGGCGGCGACACGACGGCGTCACTAAACATAAGGTGGCCGTCGAATTGTAATCTTATATATAGAATCCGAATTTTTGGTCTTTGGGTGGAGAGTCTTTGGAGTAAAACCTAAAAGCCGAACCTAAGGTGTCTTGTCACAGTATTTTAGGGTTTTAACCTATCTTACACCAAGATAAGTCTTTGCTTCATTAATTCAATTATGTCTTTGATTATTTGTGTGTATGCTTGCATGTTCTCCATGTCCGGCTAATTTATTTGTGTGTTTGCTTAGGAAGTATGAAACTTAATTATTAAATATTGATTGGTTGTTTCTTATCTTAGTTGATTAATGATCTAGTGTCACGATAGGTCATTCGTTGTGTATAATGCTTGATTCATCTTTGTGAACCCTAGAGTATGATTACACAGTGATTGTAGTCTAAACCATCCGAAGAGTGCCTTAGGTAGGAGTCTATAATCTCGTGGATTTGTAGACAAGACCCTTTGGTAAGTTCAAAGAGTTAGGGAGAAAGCGCACCCTACAACTTTAGAAACACAACGACTAGGAATAAGGCGTGACACTCAACCATCAATAGGAGATAATTAAGGAGTAATACAAACTAAGTAAACACATCTTTAAACTATCATACGAGCACATTAATTAGACATGAACTCCCACAACCTTAGTTTAGATAATTAGATAATAGTAGGTAATCGGTGAAATACCAACCCCAAATCCAATACCGAGATTAGTACCTTTCCATTTTCATAAAATATAAAAGATAAAAATAATCTTCCTCAACCTTAACCTTAGCGTAGTAACTCCTTACTAGCATTCCTATTCCCCTAGAGCGATATCAATACCCGTGGCTTACCCTAATTACTACACTACAACGATTAGGTTCACTTGCTGAGGGTGTTATAAAACTTGCTCGAAGAAAGGAAGTTTCCTTGACCCCGAACGACAGCGTGTGGCGTTATCAAGTTTTAGGCGCATTGCTTGGTGAATAGAATAGCTAGTTAGTAGTCCACCTCGTTTAGGTTTCTTTGCTGATTCCTATCAAGTAAATTTTCTTATTTTAGATTTCTTGATACATCCCCTTCTTACGTAACCTTTGTTTGTAACCCCATCACTCTTCATCATGGAGAGCGATAACCAACCACCACTTAATAACCACCGCAATAACCAACACAACTGGCAAGTCCGAAATGGATATGTGTAGAAACACCGACCTTGAGTTTGCGAAAATATTTGATAGTACAATTAGAGAATTTGTTGAGAAAGTAGTCGGTATTGCTATAGTTGGCTCAATGATTAGCGATAATTTGGAGAATGGCATGATAAACAACAACGTGGATGTAGAAAATAGTGCTTACTTCAATCTTTACCCACTAAGGAAGAAGTTACGTACCATCAATACATAATCAATAATCCACGATCACCCGTCATTAGGATATGCCCAAAGATTAGGAGAGGAAACCACGGAACCTAAAAATCCCTTGTATGATCGGATATAGGAGTGTAGACCACGCTTACATAGATACGGAATCCCCATTAACGTAATGTCATCTGCTGTCTACAATGACATTATGAATGAGCGACTCAATATTAGGAGACCCTAAGTATCAGGAGGTTTGCAACTTTGTGGGAAGAGTCAGGGCGTGCATGTCTTTATAGGAAATTTCACCTACCTAGTTGATTTTATGGTTCTAGAAGATGTAGGATGCATCATTGACTATAGTTTATCCCAAGTAGTGCTAGGAAACCGTTTGTTGAAACATCTAGAATGAGCCATAACAAGCATGATGGAGCGGTTAGATTCGAGGAAGGAACCGATGAGATCACCTATAGGATGCCTTGGAAACAACGAGTATGGCCACTTATCCATTTATGATCAAGACAACATCAAAGCTTTTGAGGACAAAAGCAAGGAAGATGTTGAAAAGGTTATAAATTCATGTGGGAAAGAAGGAGGCATTATTATAAGGATTGCTTGACTTTAGGGCCTAGGTATAGAGTCGATGAAGATTTTGTCAACATGATTGAATTCTCATTAAGGATCGTGAGGCAGCGTAGAACACGACTATGAGTCTAGCTACAAGACTCTTAAATAAAGAAAAGCGCTTAGTGGAGGCAACCCATGCTTAATTGTTTGCTTGTTAGTGTCATATATCTTTTATTAATTGTTTATCCTCATGTTTAAATTTGTAAAAATGCTTTATTTTGTTTTTAACCGTCTTAATTACATATAAAGGTATTTTACATAAGGGATAAGTGTAGGGAGGATTACACACGTTTTCAAAAGAAACGTAAACATGAGAATAACAATTAACTAAAAGATATATATATGTTTGTTTGTTCGAGTCAAATGCTTGTATCGAGTCATAATGGATGTTTTGCGAAATTTTTCCGTTCTAAAGATGTAAATTTTCCGAGAAATTTTCAGTAAAATCGAGACCCGAGTTTTGTCGGGGATAACTGACGTCGAGGATTGCAACTGTGGCGTCGTCCAGAAGGAGTAAAGCGTCGATTACTTTTCTCGTTTTACGAGCTACTTATAAATTTTGGAATTTTCGGTCTTAATTTTCTTAGAAGTGCAGTAAACATCCATTCCACAAGCATTATATCCTAGTTTAAATCGAGTCTTATATATATTATTACCGCCGATTTTACGTGAAGGTTTCGTTTGTTTTCTTCAAGTGTGCGAGGTTTAGTTTGTCAAGAAGAAGTTACAAAAGATTGGAAGGAGCTTTTCAGCAATAATTCTTCTTGAAAAGAATTTAACCACCACTTTACACGGATCTACCGAGCTAATCGGGGGAGTATTAGTTTCTTCGTTTTAATTACCTTCTTTTATCATAACTTTGATACTTTCGGGAACATTGGGGACAATGTTCGGTTTAAATATAGGGAGGGAAAATAAAGCGGGAACTTTGAAACTATGCTTATCCTTGACTATTTGCTTTGTCGATTGTGATTGTGTAATAAACCATGAGAAATGTCGGTTAGGGTAATTTTGGCACCAAATTTAAAATTTTTCATGACATATAAGAGTGGGCCATTAGTCTTAACAAAAGCGTCTCATGGATAGGAAGTTGCATGACTAGCACAAAACCCTTTACCACCCAAATTCCACCAAAATGTGAGGATCGCCCTTAGATTAGTAGGAATAAAGCATTCATCTTCAATGCTTAGAGTGTGAACCGTAGTATATTAGATTCTAGAACTTGTTTTGTGATGCATTCGAGATCATAGTGAGGCTACACTTGTGTAGTTAGGAATAACTAAATGATAAGAGGCATTAGGATAAACCACTTGTTTGATACACGTAATATAATTACTTCTTCACATCGGTTGAGTAATTCCCCACACCCTGCGTTGTACTCATCTTTAGTACACGATACCTAGTTAACCCTCGAGCCTATCCTTTTCGCGGTTCTCGTGATATTTCGATTTTAGGAATATCAATGAAGAGCATTGTTTACACCCCACCCCAAATATACACCAATCGCTTAGCCTAACCCTTATGCACTCACTTTTAGTGCAATTATTTGTTATCACCCCAAACCCTTAGTTCAATTATCTAGTTGCTTGCATAAGTTGCTAAGTCGAGTCATATCCTTTGTATACGAGTTTGGGATGATTGGGATTCATGGGAAAAGTTAAAGTTTATGAAATGACGGGAAGGGAGCGTTAAATTCAAATTCCCTTTGTTTACGTAATAATGTACCCCAAGTGTTTTGATCTTTTCGATTCGGGTCAAATTAGTATTAGAATAATAAAAACTCAAGTGTAGGGATATGCACAAAATCCCTAGTATTTTGATGTTATCGTAGAGGATGGTAGAGTAAAAGTGTATGATTAAAAAAAAAAAAAAAAAAAAAAAAAATAGAAAAAGAAAAAAAAAAAAAATTAGCGTGATAAAAAAAAAAAAAAAAAAAAAAAAAAAAAAAAAAGGGCTACCATCCTACATCTATCCTTTAAATTTATGTTTGTTTATTTGATTATCTAGAGTTTAGAAGTGTCAGTCTTGGCTTAGCAGCCATTCTTCATATGCATTTAACATAGAGATTTTGACTTACCACCACTAAATAGCCTATCCCACCAAACCCTTATTTCCTACTAGTAAGCCTAACATTACAACCCTTTAAAGACCTCTTTGATAGTCTTTCCTAGGTGCTTCGCCAAGCGATGGAGGTTTGATCTATTCTCAAGCCTATGGTAATCTGTATACTAGGACCCGGTTAATGAGTGTTTATCTTCCATTTCCTATTTTGTTATATTTCATATACACCGAGAGATGTGGTATCAAACACCCCATGTGAGGTGCTAGTATGTAATTCCGTGCTTGTTATGACTTTTCTGGGGCTTATATGTGTTGTGGACCATTTTGAATTAATGTTGAATGACCCACAACTTACAAATTAATTGGCTAAAAGCACATTTGCTTGAGGACAAGCAAATAACAAGTGTAGGGATATTTGATAAGGTTTTAAAAGGTACCATTTTGAGGGTCGTTTAAGTCCTTATTTGATCACTTTTGTATCCGTTATTGCTTAATATCGTTCCTTTTCACTTTTTAGGTCTCGTGAAGGCAAAATCTGGAATGGCACTTATTTGAATGAAAAGCGCGAATATATGAAGAAAATGGCCAAAGTCGAAATCGGACACTCACGATCATTGAATGTGAGGGCGGCGGGCGGGTTCTATGTACGGCGCCGTCGGAGAATTGTTGTGACGGTCGAACTCAAAACTCGTGTTTTCAAGAGGCGGCGTCTGGTGTGAAAGAGTAGGCCGTCGCTACTCGGGCGGCCTAGATGCGATCCGAGACGGCGTCGAAGAAGAGACGGCGTCGCGGACATAGGTGGCCAGTCGCAAGGTTAACGTGGCGAAGGCGAAACCTTAATGGCGGCGACACGGCGGCGTCACTAAACATAAGGTGGCGCGCGTCGCAATTGTAATCTTATATAGAATCCGAATTTTTCGGTCTTTGGGTGGAGAGTCTTTGGAGTAAAACCTAAAACCGAACCTAAGGTGTCTTATACGATATTTTAGGGTTTTAACCCTATCTTACACCAAGATAAGTCTTTGCTTCATTAATTCAATTATGTCTTTGATTATTTGGGTGTATGCTTGCATGTTCTCCATGTCAAGCTAATTTATTTGTGTGTTTGCTTAGGAAGTATGAAACTTAATTATTAAATATTGATTGGTTGTTTCTTATCTTAGTTGATTAATGATCTAGTAATGCGATAGGTCATTAGTTGTGTATAATGCTTGATTCATCTTTGTGAACCCTAGAGTATGATTACACGGTGATTGTAGTCTAAACCATCCGAAGAGTGCCTTAGGTAGAGTCTATAATCTCTACGTGGATTTGTAGACAAGACCCTTTGGTAAGTTCAAAGAGTTGGGAGAAGCGCATACCACAACTTTAGAAACACAACATGACTAGGAATAAGGCGTGACACTCAACCATCAATAGGAGATAATTAAGGAGTAATACAAACTAAGTAAACACATCTTTAAACTATCATACGAGCACACATTAATTAGACATAGACTCCCACAACCTTAGTTTAGATAATTAGATAATAGTAGAGTAATCGGTGAAATACCAACCCCCAAATCCAATACCGAGATTCGTACCTTTCCATTTTCATAAAATATAAAAGATAAAAATAATCTTCCTCAACCTTAACCTTAGCGTAGTAACTCCTTACTAGCATTCCTATTCCCAGAGAAGCGATATCAATACCGTGGCTTACCCTAATTACTACACTACAGCGATTAGGTTCCTTTGCCTAGGGTGTTATAAAACTTGCTCGAAGAAAAGGAAGTTTCCTTGACCCGAGCAGCGTGTAGCGTTATCATTGACTTTATAAGTCAAACAAAAGAGATTTTAAATACTAACAATTCGGTATGGTTACTCTAATTTTTTTTATGTTGACCTTATAAATCAAAATGGGTTTTCCCAAACACCCACCAAAAAGCATAAGCATTTGCAAACTTCAAAATGAAAACAAGAAATCCAAAATATACATACACACCACCAAATTCCGACATATCAAGCAAAATATACATGTTAACAAGTATCGTTTCGGTAACCATCATCACCAAAAAATATACATCTTCATTACATCAATAACTAAAAATAACGGTTGAACTTCTTGATGGGAGACTTGATATTCATGGGGAGACTTGAGGTCCTTAGGGAGGCACATACCACTCATTCCTATTTGTCTTTGGAGCATCCCATAAGTATTACAAGACCAAGTACAACCTTGGGAGCGGAAGCCTTGGGCGCTTGGGAAGTGGAACCTTTCAAGTAGTGGTCTTAGAAGACATGTTCCCACACTCATCATCGGATGTGTGCGAAATAATGATGACATCAACTTCATTTCCTTTCACGTTAGTATCTGGAAAGATAGACAAAGCAGAAAAGAAATCGAGTTCACCCATTACAACTTTCTTGGCTTGCAAACATTAACTCTAACCTTTCTCGGACTCCTTATTCCCATATTTTTCCCACAGTCTTCAAGTATCACATCAACAATGTCATCTCCTATATCCTACTTATTCCATAAGTAGCCATGGCATACTCAATCATATCGTCAAATACTTTTAGCTTGCTATAATCCTCTTTTGTGATTCTCGACCTTTGCTCGGTTTACATCAAATAAATTAGAGTTATTTATGCTCATCCCTTAAAATGTCAATCACACAAATACAAAAACCCGACTAACCTTTCATCACTTGACTTCTTTCATAAATTTGCATAAATCATCAAACATTTCATCGGACATTTCATCTTCTTGTAACCAAGTATCCCCATATTTTGCCTTCACATATTTTACCATATCATCAATTACATACATAGCGTAAGCTCCTTATGCCCTTTGTAAAAGTGTGTGTGAGGTGTGTGTGTCGAAGGAGGAAAACGACCAAGATGGTATACGGTAGCTTTTCTCATAATTAACTAAGGTGAGGTTTAAATGTGTATGGACTATAATACCCTCCACTAACTAACAAAAACAAGACGTTGACATCGGCGTTATTGGTCAAGGGACGAGTTTGGCATATAAAGCCCATGTTTTGGACCTCCGACGATGATAATGCCCAAGTTTGTCCCAACGCGAAGCGGATTGCCAAGTTTAGAGACCAACCGTGTATTTTAGTCTTTTTATTTTTATTTTTTATTTTTTAAATGTGTGAATAATATTATGCCTTTACTAAAGTCACATGATTATTTTTTTTAAAAGAAAAATGTGTGAATGATATTGTGCACCTTTATTACGGTAACAAAATTATTTTTTAAAATTATAAAGATTGTCGGGTATATTTGACGAAAATAAATGTTGCTTAACCGGAGATGCGACTCTGAGATGAAGATGGAGCGGGAGTTAAAAAATATATTGTTTTTATAAACTACAAAAAATGGTATTTTATTTTAAGAGATTTTGAAATATTATTTTTTTCTAAAATCTCTGATATGTTTTGTTTGTCACACAAAACTTATATTTTGAATAGCTTTATCTTTAAAAACAATAGGGATTATATATCTAAAATGGCCATTATTAATCGTTTCTTTTAGTAGTCGTCTTTTTTAAACTAATTTATGGGCCACCCAATAATGTGTTTGTTTTCATTTATATCAACTTCGTTCAAATTCTTACCGGATATTCATACACTTACAAGAATAAAGCTGCTTTAACATATCAACACAATAAAATTAACAATTTAAACATAAAACATAAGTTAAATTATCTTAATTCACTTTTTACTGACTAAAGTTGCACTTAAAATAATAGCAAAAACTGATATTTTATATTTCAATAGCTGTTTGTATTGTTTTAATATGTTATATTTAGCTTTATTCTCGTTGTTTTAAATATTTTCAAAATAAAATTATCCGGAATTGGTATAAACGAAACCAAAACCATAAATGAGTAACATATAAGTTAGTTTTGATAAATGGGTGGCTTAAAAGTAAAAAGTTTAATAGTTCGGTGCCCTCCCATACACATCCCAAAAAATAAAATCTTTTTAACTTTGAAAACACACGTCCACCCTATTTTATGCTTGAAATATTTTACCTTATTTATATTACATATAAAGGATGTATCTCAATTATTGAATCTTGAATTCATTAAACATAGTGTTGACTTTATTGACTTTTAAGGCGAATATTTTATATTAATGAGCCACACAAATTTTTATATCTCAGTTAATAGTTTACATGATTTAGCAACTGACTTTTGACTTTTGATATATTATATATGGTGAGATGTAAAGAATTTTTATATTTGAAACTTTTAAATTTACTGACTTATTGATTCATATTTAAAACTTGTTGCTAAAAATATTGTTGGTATGTACGAGTCTACTAAACATTTCATTCAATATAGCGTGAGATTAGGCAATACCAAACTAGAAATTATTGTTAGTCGAATATGTTGAAAGATAGGCATGGTTAATACTTGATGATGTACCTCAAGGTAGCTCGAAGGACACTCCTCAAGGCGATGTGAAGCCCTTTCATTCGAAGGCCCAGTTAGGATTCCAAAATATCCATAGGCGTCAAACCATTCGTTATCACGAAGGTTACCTCGAGAATTAAGCCATTCGAAGCACTAAGCCGCCGGGGTAAGGTTGACGAAGGAGTAATGGATAGGAGAACCTCGACTTGGTCAAACCCACGATCTCCCTCTGCTTCTGGCTTCCCGCCAAGCTTGAGCGTGGTCGCTAAGCCTAGCGGTTACCACAATCATGGGGCGCCCCATGATCTCCGACATTCAGCGAAGTGCCTCTAACCCTATTTCTTCCACTATAAATAGGTTGGATGGGCAATGGATTATGGTATGCTCTTTTCACTCATCTCTTTACTTACACACACTTATAAAACCATAACTCATACTTACTCTCATGGGGAGGTGGTTCGCATAGTCTACCCTGCGTAATCACTTAACGTAGTGTTTCGTATTTCTTATTCTCGGGTAAAGGCGAGTCTTGGTGGAACATACACCCTCATACCTTTGATCATCATGAGCACAGTAGTGCAATCTTTTGTACAATCGGTGGCGCCATCCGTGGGACCACTTGTCCGTAATCCCCATCCTAAAACCACAACCGACTACGCTACATTTAGGCATGGAACCGGGAAGAAGATACACCTCCACCGACTTTCTCACCTGGTCCCTCTCAACACAACTAACACCGATAATCTCGCCCCATGCGGCTTCACCTTCACCACACGATCTCGTTTGGAAGCGATGGCGTACCCTCGGTCGGTCGAAGGACCCCCCCGGCCTCGATCGAAATGCATTCTGAAGACCCAAGTCTTTCTTCATAAGTCATTGGTGGTGTAAAACCATTCATCATTGACATGGTTACGATTGAGAATCCGCCGACCAGAAGGCTATGCCACCGGTGTCTTCCGCTGAAGATGCCAAGACAAATAAGAACCTTGACTTGGTGTCTCCCCACGTTCCCACTATGTCCTTAGCTTCCCGCCAAGTCCGAGATAGTGGGGATGAAGCCTAGCGTTACCATAAATCGGGGGCGCCCCATGATCTCTAAACGTGTGCTAACACTCTCAGCTATTTCATCATCTATAAATAGGTTGGACGAGTCATTTCAATGGTAGGTTCACTCAACACGATGTTCACATACATCATATTACCCATAACTCATATCACATACTTATTCACACAGCAGGAGGTGGTTCGCGAGGCCCAACCTCTGCAAGAATCACTAACGAAGTGTCTACTATTTCTTATTGCGGTTGACTACAAGTTTGGCGCAAGCATATCACCCCCGTACCTTGATCACCATCGAAGGCTGGTCATCTGGTTATTGTACAATCGGTGGCGCCATCCGTGGGACCCGCTACTATTGGTCTCGTTATTCCAAACTTACACCCGATCGATCACTCTCGCTGGTTTTACGGCATGACTCGAGAAGAAGATACACCCCTCGGGTTTCTCGACCTTGACACCAATCGATCAGCGATCCTAACAACCTTCCCATATAACCACATCCACTTTTACCACGATCTCACCTGAAATAACTCCCAACAACCATGCTTCAACCTCGGCTAACCACAGACGGTGTCGGTCCAGTTTGTCGAAGCTAACATCGAAGCATTAGAATCTTTACTAAGAGCTCGAAGGAGGCAAGGCCGGAATGTGGAAATGCGTGGGGAGTTAGAATACTCAGCGATGAGTATGGCGAAGAGTTAGAAATGGAGACTAGGTCCTTGGCTCACGGGACTACTCGCTCGGTGCTAAGGGTAGGGTCTCCGGCGGTCGAAGGCCTAGTGGAAGGTCGGTTGGTTTCGAAGATGCTCGGGCGGCTCAGGCAAGAAGGAAGGAGCGATGGAAGGCTCCAATGGAAGAAGTCATCGAAGGGATACTATGGAAGTTAATTTGCCACCAGCGTTGGCGGCTCATGCAGGAAGAGCGGGCGGGGTTCCCTCTGCGCCTTCTCGCGCATCCGGCGTGAAAGCGATCCATCTCAATTAAATAGGGAGGAAATCTTCCTCCTCGTGGTATGTACCCTCCTTTCGGGCTCAATCTTACCTCGAGGGTTTATCCCACTTAGCAGGCGGCTAACAACCCCAATTTTACTCAACCATACGGAAGCATGCCCTACAGGCAAGCTATGGTATATCCTTCGTTTCTGTTGGAAGTCGCCCACCTTATATGCCTCTTGCTTACCCCGATATGTTAACAAAATCTTGTTGGAATACCTCGAATCATAACCCATACAATGTTGCCCTACATACATGCCACCTTATAAGCGCCTCTGTTCGGGCCCATGGGCTCCACAACACTCGTAAGGTGGATGAAGACTACCCTTTGCACGATGGGTTGAAAATGCCCGCATATTGGTACTTATGATGGAAAAGGAGATCCGGATAACTTTTACACTTGTTCGAAGGGCTATTAGAATGCGAAGTGGGTAATGCACGTAAACTGTCACATGTTTACATACACCCTACGAGACTCTGCTCGTATATGGTGGAACAGGCAAAACCGTAGCATTGTAAATTTGGATGATCTTAAAGCCAAGTTCGGTCGCATTTCGATAGCAGAAAAAGTTCACAAACGCACCTAACGTGCACAACATCAAGCGAAGGAGAGCGAGAGCACCGGGGCTTTCATTACTAGATACTGCTGATGACACCTTACGGATAATGGGCTTGCGAAGACCGGCGCATCTCGGGGTTTACGTACATGGCCTCTGAAGCGAAGCTTGGTTGAATTCCTTTCCACTAATCTTCCTATGACCTATAAAGGATTAGTGGAAAAGGCTTACACCGGATCGAAGCAAAGTGTCCTGCAGGGGATCCGGTCAAAACAAGGAAAATCGCGTAAAGCCGAAGCATCCTTTGTGGGAAGGTCGAGGAACAAACACAAACAGGGGCATGTTTACTCCTTACCACAAAAACATCAACCATGGTCTCTGGCTAATCATCCAAATCCCAGGGAGATACTACGCTACCGAAAAGGCTGCGAGGCCTTTGATCCTCCTCTCGCTTAGCAAACAAAGGGAGTCGAGACACTTCAAGTTTTGCTATTTCCATGGCGATTCTGGTCGCGACACTAATCGCTGAGAGAACTCAGCGGATAGAAGAGGCCGTGAAGTCTAGGCAATGGGACATTTGGTGAAGGGTATAAAGAGAGGCAAAGAAAAAGCCTCCGACACACGGTTGGGGAAAGATACCACATCAGTCGAAGCACCCGTCCTCATGGTTTATAAAGAGACTACGGTTGAAGAGGAAGGAAGCGAGAGGAAGCCTTGTGCGGAGTAGGAGATGTCACTTTTCCTTCAATCACGGGGAAAGTTCTTTCTAATGATCCCGTGGTCATTAAAGTCTTGATCTCAATAGAAGTAAACATAGCCTACCTTGACTGCGGTAGCTCTGCGAAGTTATCTCTGACGATGTTTTCTAAAGCTCGAACCTTCAATAAAGTCGAAGAGTAGATTCTAAGGTATCTTTAGTAGGGTTCTCGGGGGAACACTCATGGCCGCAGGAGGGTCCCCAGAGGTTACGATCGGGAAGGAAGGCTAAAAGAGCGAAACTACGGTTTTCGCGATCGTGAGTCGGAATCTCCTACAACCCTCTGATAGGGAGAAACGGCAATGCGAAGATGGGTATTGTTGTCTCAACCATACATGCCGCAATCAAATTCCGGACACCTTTCGGCATTGGAGCGGTATTCTCCGACTACAAAGTGAAGGAGCCTCGACAATAGGCAAAAGGATCAAACAAGTTTGGAGGATTCTTGAAATATGTTCTCGATTATTACGATCTTTGAAGAGCGCATTGTGATAAATAGTCTACCCGATCGAGCGGTGGTGATTGGGAAAGCGACTCCGATCTTCTTTAAAGCGAGAATGGAAAAGGTGCCCGTCTTCTTGCAGACGTCTTCGCATGGACCTATTACGACATGGCGGGGTTCAAATCTCACCATAGGCGGAAAGCCCTTGACGATGAACACAAACTCAATGAGTTCAAACATATTGAACCCATCAAACAAAAGCGTCGAAACTGGCTCCAGAAAGAAATGCGGCGCATGTAAGGAAGTTGATGAGCTTGTAGCGGCGGGCATACTCGAGTAAAGTATCAAACTTGGGTAGCGATCCGGTTATGGTCGAAGCATGATGGAGGATGGAGAATGTCGTAGATTTTCTGACATTAACAAAGCACTGTCTGAAGGATGCTACCTCTTCCGAGATTGATTGGAAGGTGGAATCCTTGTCGGGGTTTAGGCTAAAGTGTTTCCTTGGCGCTTATAAAGGTTACCATCGAGATACAAATGGTAGAAGAAGATGAAGAAGGCGACCTTTTTTACGGAAAAGGCGTTTATTGTTACAAAAGATGCCTTTTGGTTTGAAAATGCGAGTGCCACCTACCAACGATTAAGTGGACAAAGCCTTCCACAAGCAAATAGGTAGGAATGCGAGGCTACGTAGATGATATGGTCATTAAGAGTAGATCGGAGGAAGATATGCTCTCCGACATCAAGAAACCTTGATCGACCGCGCCATCAATATGAAATTAAATCCCAAAAGTGTTCCTTTGGTGTGGAAGAAGGACAATTTTGGGGCATCGATCACCAGCGGTATTAAGGCCAATCCTTGAAAGTCAAGCCATCGCAAATTGCGACCTCCTAAGTCCACTAAAGGAAGTGCAAAGTCTTAGCGGAAAGCTAGCGACCCTCGGCGAGGTTCTTATCGAAGGGTGCGAGACGGATCTTTAGTTCTTGAAAACACTCAAAGGATGCGGACAAAAGACTTTCCAATGGAGCATAGATCTGAGCGACCTTTCAAAAGCTCGAGGTTCATGGCTATTCTACCTACACTTACGGCCCCAATCAAAGGCGAAGTGTTGTTCATGTATATTCGACCTCTTCAAAGCATCGAGCCGTGTTATTGGCGAGAAAGGGAAAAGCAAATCCTATATACTTCGTTAGTAGGGTACTAAAGGGAGTGAGCTAAATTATCGACATTGGAGAAGCTAATTTTGGCTTTAGTTCATCTGCGAGGCACCTTGAAGGTACTTTCAAGCTCACCCCATAACCGTGCTTACAGAGCAAGCCAATTAGCGAGATACTTTCAAAGCGGGAGAAACTGGAAGGATAGCTAAATGGGCTATCGAGCTAGGAGAACATGATATTGAATACAAGGCGGGAGCTCGGTCGAAGGGCAAATATTGGCGAGACTTCTTAGCGAAACACCCTCGAGAACGAAACATGACAAAAGGTTGTTGAAAAGGAGCCCGCTAAGGCAATCGAAGGTGGAAACTTTATCTTGACGACCTCCGGCTCGATGGTTACTGCGCAGGTCTCGTGCTCGTTGATCCCAAAGGAAGGAATACACTTACGCCCGTTTGAATTCGATGCTACGAACAATGAAGCGGATCTGAAGCCTTGTTAGCGGTCTCCGATTGGCCAAAGATATGGAAGTGGAAGACTTGGCTATTTTGTTGACTCGCAACTGGTGTGACCAAATAAAAGGCTCCTACGAGTGAGACAACTGTGATCAAGCAATATCTGGATAAGGCCAAAGAAATGCTCGAAGGGTTAGCATCTTACAACATAGAGCATGTTCGAAGAAACCAAAACAAGAAGCGGATGATAACGCTACCGCACCGCGTCGTTCGGGTCAAGAAAACTTCCTTTTCTTGAGCAAGTTTTATAACACCACAAGCGATGAACCTAATCGTTGTAGTGTAGTAATTAGGGTAAGCCACGGTATTGATATCGTTCTCTAGGGAATAGGAATGCTAGTAAGGAGTTACTACACTAAGGTTAAGGTTGAGGAAGATTATTTTTTATCTTTTATATTTTATGAAAATGGAAAGATGCGAATCTCGGGTCTTGGATTTGGGGGTTGGTATTTCTACCGATTACTCTACTATTATCTAATTATCTAAACTAAAATTTGTGGGAGTCTATGTCTAATTAATGTGTGCTCGTATGATAGTTTAAAGGCGTGTTTACTTAGTTTGTATTACTCCTTAATTATCTCTATTGATGGTTGAGTGTCGCGTCTTATTCTAGTTGCGTTGTGTGTCTAAAGTTGTAGGGTATCGTTTCTCCCAACTCTTTGAACTTACGAAGGGTCTAGTCTACAAACCCACTAGGGATGATAAACTCCTACTCTAAGGCGCTCTTTGGATGGTTTAGCCTACAACTACTCGAGTAATTATATTCTAAGGTTCACAAAGATGAATCAAGCATTAAGTACACAACGAATGACCTATCGCATTACTAGATCATTAATCAACTAAGATAAGAAACAACCAATCAATATTCAATAATTAAGTTTCATACTTTCTAAGCAAACACACAAATAAATTAGCGGGACATGGAGAACATGCAAGCATACACACAAATAATCAAAGACATAATTGAATTAATGAAGTAAAGACTTATCTTGATGTAAGATAGGGTTTAAAACCCTAAAATCTTGTACAAGACACCTTAGGTTCGGTTTAGGTTTTTCAAAGACTCTCAACAGGCGAAAAATTCGGATTCTATATATAAGATTACAATTCGCGGGCGTCACCTTATGTTTAGTGGCCGCCGTGTCGCCGCTCGATGGGGTTTCGTCTTGGCGCGTTAACCTTGCGACGGCGTCACCTTATGTCCGTGGCCGTCCTCTTGACCGGCGTCGTCGGATTGCATCTAGGCCGTGCGAGTAGCGACGACCTACTCTTTTACCACCGGGCGTCGTCGCTTGAAAATCGAGTTTTGGGTTACGGCGTCACGAAAATCTTGGGATGGCGTGTGATAGCACTTGACGCCGTCGCGCTTCTACTTTCGACAGCTGTGAGTGTCTCGATTTCGACTTTGGCCATTTTCTTCATATAATCGCGCCTTTTAGTCCAAATAAGTGCCATTCCAAAGCATTTTGCCTTCACGAGACCTAAAAGTGAAAAGGGCGATATTAAGCAATAACGGATACAAAAGTGATCAAATAAGGACTTAAGCGACCCTCAAAATGGTACCTTTTAAAACCTTATCATCGGATAAACTTAGCAACCGGCATCAATGGCATTTGCTCATTTAACAAAGGAAGTTTTGGTGAGTATTGGTAGATGGGTCCATCGTCCGAAAGGAGGTGTCGGCGTATCTTGGAGGAAGACTCGAATTGGATGACTCCAATTAGAAATATCTAATAAGTGGAATCTTAGGAGGATCCGAAGTTGGCTCGAAGGTGCGCATCAAGCACCGATGCGAGATCATGAAATTACTTATCTGAAGATCTTTCTATCCCCTTGGCTCCGTTGTGTAGGACCATGGCAAGCGCCAACATCATCAAAAGTGCATGAAGGATCTTGCGGACTTCACGGGACCCCGCTCCGTTGTCCCCAAAGTCATGAGGGTCGGATATTCTTGGCCTTCGATGCCGCGAGGCAGCTGTCGACATCATTGAAGTGTGAAGCATGTCAAGTCCACTCGAGAGTCCCAAGGCTACCAAAGCAAGATATGACTTCCGTAACGTCCGCATGGCCCTTGACCATGGGGATAGATATTGTAGGCCCTACGCGGTTGCTCGGGAGGAGTAATGTTCTTGGTCGTAGCCATCGATTACTTCACTAAATGGGTGGGCGAAGCCTTTGGCATCCATCAGGGAAGACACATGGAAAAATTTGTGTGGGAACATATTATCACAATCGGTTCGAGTACCTCCATCATCATTTGAGATAATGGGAAGCGGTTTTAGAAGGGTATTCCCGGTATTTTGCGAAGTGCGAATATCAAACAATCCTTCACTCCGTTTACCATCCTCGAAGTAACGGTCAAGTAGAAGTTACCAACAAAGACATCATACAAGGAATAGAGCGAAATTTGGGATATAGTCATCACGGTTGGGTGATGAACTACCTCAGTACTGCGGGCACATAGAGCATCTGAAGTCAAGTCATGGAGAAGCGCCTTTCGACTTGACATATGGCGCGGAAGCATCATCCCTTGATAAGTGTCGAAGCAGAAGGGTCATGAACTTGAGCGGCGAGATAGCGAAGAAGACTCGTAGTAACTTGGACCTACTTGAAGAGCGAGGAAATAGCCTCCATTAGAGGCTATCCACAAACAAAAGATTGAAAGGTACTATAACAAGCGAGTTAGGCCTTGACTTTCAAACAAGGGAATATGTCCTCCGACTCAATAAGCAGCAGTAAAGGCGAGTACCGGGGTGGCTGGGACCTACATGGGAAGGACCCTACGTTATTAAGGAAGGCGTATGGCAGCAGAGCCTACAAAGCTGGAAACCTTGGCGGAGGCGTTATTGATAGAACACGGAATGGCACTACTCTTCGTAAGTTCTCGTATGACACTTACAATGTCTAAGGACACATTTTATTTGCTTTCAATCAATGTATTTGCATTCTTCTCACTTGGGAAAGAAGCATTAATGGTAGGCGTCTAGTATTCATTTCTTAAAATGATGTAATCCTCCTACCCACTTAATGATAATAACACATTTCCCTCAAATCTCTTGTTTAGATTCAATACAACAAAGATTTGCCCAGAAATCGCTTTATAAGTTTGAATGTCGAAGGGATGTACAAGACTAAACAACATGTCTTGCTCATATGCATAACATCCATCTTAACTTCACATTAACTTTCCTATATGGCCTTAAGGTATTTCAAGCCTTTATTTGCCCAAAGGATCACGACGGATTGAGTCGCGACCCTCTGTCGTGAGTCAAATTATCGATTGCTAATATTCTTGGTGAAGCAACTACACACAATGAGGCTATGCATCTACCATACGCCTTTAGGTTGTAAAAAATATTTTTATGCAAGTAAAAGTAAAAGAGAAGAATCACGCATGGCAAAATTCAAGCCCTAGTGGCTTCGTTGTAGATTATGACTAGTTTTACTAGTCTAAAAGCAGTCCGTAGCCTTAAACATCAACATTATAAACTATTGTCTTGGCCGTAGCCTACTTCCAACATCTGATGAGTAAATTGTTTCATCGAGCCTGAAGCACAGGCGAACCTGATTAATTGTTTTAAAGCGAGGTACATACCACCACAGGGATCAAATTACAACCACATGGTTGCCTTCTTTAAACCTTGGGTGAGTGGGATCGGTGAGCACGGAGATGGAACACAGGGTGATGGAGTCCTCTTGGAGGAGGCGGAGGTGGGCTGTCCTTAGCTTCTTGGCTAAAGGGTCCTCAATTGAAATTTCTTTGGGTCATACGTCACATCTGCAAGGAAGGAACTCTAAAGCGATTAAGTGATTACATGCATCATCATATTCTTTTCATGAGTTGCCACATGTCTGGAATTTTCTCCAGACCACTGGTTCCCCGCCTTAGCCTCCTCCAAAGTGGTACACTTGCCATGAAAAATGGCGGCATTCACCACATTCAATGGCAATCCCACATCATCGCTATGGTAAAGTTCCATAGCAATGTGGGATCACTTTGTTACGAGTCCACCTTGTCCTTCTTGACATCTTGAGACGGAGGTTCAAGCCATCTACCTTTTCTCGAGCTTGATCTCTTGGTCCGACAACTTTGACCTCTCTTGTTTGAGACCTCCACACTTGGATGAAAAACGGATATCTGCTCCTTATAGCCAACAACCATAGAGCCTTGACGGTTAACTTTCTTTTCGGCCTCGCTCGTTGCCAATTGACCTTTGAGCTTTTCATTCTCGACTCTAAGATCTTGAACCAAGGATTCTTATCAAAATCCTTCAATGCTTCCTCACTTCTTCTCCGTGTCTCGCATACTTTTGATCTCTAGCTTTCCCCCCAAAGATAGTATCCATTTCTTCTCGAGCTTTGGTGTGACCGGAGCAATTCCTTGTCTAGCATTGAGTTGGTTGTCGAAGCATGCCTGGCGAACATAGCTTTTATCATGAAGATGTGAGCCTCTCTATGGACATGTTATCCATCACCCCCTTCCACTTGGATGGGATCGCATAGCTCATAAGTTGGTGACAAGCTAGGGGAGAAGGAAGCTCCTTCGTATCGAGTCCTACAACAAAGTAAGTTTCATTAACATATTATCCTTGGTATTTAATTTTATTTCACGGTAAGAAGTTTACCATGGAAGTCATCACCATTGGGCCTTGATGGTGGAAATACCACGACCTTACCACAGGCACTCTTACGCCGGTAGTTCGAGAGGAGGAGTAGGTAGAATAAGCTTTCTTTTTGAATCGAGTTCACGACCTTAGCATCGGCACCTTTCACCTTGAACCCTCTCACCTATCTTGGGAGGGTCCTCGATGTGAATGGTCCTTCTGGAGACTGGTTCGTCTCGAGTCGACAACGTTCTCCACGGTGATCTTCCACATCTATGGGTTCCTTTGGCGGAGGAGCGGAGGATACAGCTCGGCGTTTGGGCTTCCACCGCGTCTTTGTTTATGGACACCGATGGGGAGCCAGCCATAGCTTGTCTCTTGGGGATTCTTTGGAAGAAAGCTTACCTCTTTTGCACCTCCGACCACAACAAAGTTCTGAGCGACATCTCTGCACAAAAAGCGGATAAGATAAATATCGTGAGATAAGTTTTGTTTCTTATGTTAATTTAAAAATACATACTTTCTCCATCACAAATTATCTCGGTACCAGGGAGACCCTCCCATCTTCGGCAATGCCGACCATGAGCAGGATTGGCTCGTGGAAGGTCTGGCGGTCGGTGGATGACGAGCCAAACACGATACAATGGGTTTCTTCTCACGTTATAAGGCAATGGATCGGTGAACCTTTTCTCATCGTATTGAAAGTGCGGGTTTAACAACTGCGAGTATCCGGGAGGGATAATGGTAGTCACGGATATAAAAGAACTTGCCTTTCAGGTTCCTTATGTTCGTAAAGGTCTATCTATCAATATGGGCACATCCTTTCACCCTCTTGGCGAGTCGACCAATCTCCTCCAGTATAGATTTAAAAACCCTAAGCACGATCGAGGATGGTTCAAACCCATAAGCTTTGCACATAACAATGTATGTTGTAAGCTTGGCTAGGCCAAAAGGGTTGAACCTAGAAATGTGTACTTCATAATCTGGGAGGAATTCTAAGATCAAAGGATGCAAAGGTATCCTAAGGTTGGAAGTGGTGAAAGCATGGGTACTCTGAGCCTACATAATTTTCGGGGCATCAAATATCCCTTGATTTTTACTCGGTAGCATTATTTTATGTTCCTTTGGAATGGGATAATCGGTGAGGAACAGCTTTAAGCTCCTCCACAGTTAGTGTCTGACCTTGTTGTTTTATCACAAATTTTTATTGGTTGACATGATACCTTCTAAAGAACACAAAAATATTTGAAATATAGGCGAAGAAGGAGCACTTTACCTTGTTTGGTGGGAGGCTTGATCGAAAGAAATTTTAGTAGGTGAAAACTTTGGGCGAGAGTTACTTTGTTAGGGTTTCTTGTTTTCATATTTTATATACCACAAATGTTGAATCTTAGCCCTGCGTGTCCGTATTTATCCCTTTTCTACGGTTTCAAACCTCTTTTAAATTTTGAAAGGATGTTTACTAATACCGAGGAAAGCAGGTAGTTAAGATTAACTATGCATTTATTACGGTCAATATTAACAAGACTTTTCATCTTCGTTCGTTTTGTGATGAAGGGAGGTTTCGTTTTATTTCGAGTCGTAAGCAATATTTACGGTTCGTACATATCACTTTCGACCGGGGCTTGATGGCGTACCCTCCGATCGGTCGAAGGACCCCCTTCGACCTCGATCGAAATTGCATTACGAAGACCCAAGTCTTTCTTCATAAGTCATTGGTGGCGTAAAACCATTCATCATTGACATGGTTACGGTTGGGAATCCATGACCGAAGGCCTATGCCGCCGGTGTCTTCCCTGAAGATGCCAAGACAAATAAGAACCTTGAATTGGTCTTCCCCACGTTCCCACTATGTCCTTAGCTTCCCTTGAAGTCGAGATAGTGGGGATGAAGCCCTAGCGGTTACCATAAATCGGGGGCGCCCCGTGATCTCTAAGCGTGTCTAACACTCTCAAGTGTTTTCATCATCTATAAATAGGTTGGACGAGTCATTTCAATGGTAGGTTCACTCGACACAAGATGTTCACATACATCATATTCCATAACTCATATCACATACTTATTCACGCCGGGGTGGTTCGCAGGCCCAACCCTGCGCAAGAATCACTTAACGAAGTGTCTACTATTTCTTATTGCGTATTGACTACAAGTTTGGCGAAGCATATCACCCCATACCCTTGATCATCATCGAAGGCCTGGTCGTACTAATTATTGTACAATCAGAAACCACTCCCGTACATCACGCCTCAACATCCGCTAACCCTATTCCGGATATTAGCCCCGCCGTCGTTGAGGCAAACTTTGTAGCCTTAGAATCTTTATTAAGGGCTCATAATAGGAAGATTCGCAACACCGAAATACGAAGAGAGTTGGAATACTCCAGTGAGGAGTATGACGAAGAGATTGAAATAGAGGAGAGGCCTCGACCGGTTAGCGAGGCGCTCGGCCCCACGAATGGTTCTCCTTCCATCGAGGCCAAATGGAAGGACTGTGGGTTTTGAAGAAGGTCCGGAGGAGAGGAAGAAAGGAAAGAATGCAAGGTGAAAGAAGGAGCGAGAACTCCAGCGGAGGAAGCAACCCGGTAGGAAACGGAGGTAAACCTACCACCCTTCTAGCTACCCACTTAGGAAGAGAAGGATGGGGCTCGGTACCCCACAGTATGTTTTGAGTGTCGGAGGCCTCCTCCATACTCGAGCATGAATCGATTACCTCCGGAATGAACCCTACCTACCTACTCAAACCTATAACACCTACCTCCGAATGGTTCTCTCCCCAACCGTAGTTACCGGCAAATGCCCTATGGACACGTTCCTCACGCAATCGATGGGTGTAAACCCTTCGTACCAACCTTCTCTGTTTACCACGCCTACACACCATTTCCTAACCCATATAACCCTACACCCGCTTATCTACCTCCATACAACCCATACTACGCCAAAGCCTGCGGAGCATGTACACCCTTCGTGAAGTGGATCGAAGACTATCCTCTACCCGACGGTGTAAATATGCCTACTAGCATAGGCGCCTACGATGGAAAAGGCGATCCCGATAACTTCCTACACTTGTTGAAGGCGCTATCAAGATGCAAAGTGGGTCATGCCCGTAGCATGCCACATGTTCACTTACAAGCTCCGAGACTCCGCGAGAATATGGTGGAATGGATGAATTTGGGAAGCATTGTAAGTCTAGACGACCCCAAGGCTAAGTTCGATCGCGCTTTAGCCAATGAAGAAGTACACCAAGACCCATCTAGCCGTGCACACCATCGAGCAAAGGGACAACGAAGCACAAGGGCCTTCGTTACGAGGTACACCGATGAAACTTTGCAAATTCAGGTTTACACAAAGATCGAGGATCTTAGGTTTTGTACATGGCCTTCGGACGCTGAAGCTTGGTGGAATTCACGTCCACCGATCTTCCCACCACTTACAAGGCACCGATGGAAAGACTTACACTTGGATTGAGTCCAAAGAAGTAGCGACAAGCAGGGCTAGTTGGAATCACTCCTAAACAAGATTTCAAGTATTTATATTTCATATGTAATAGGTAGCTTTATTATGGCCTTTATGTTTGTTTAAGGTCAAGCTTATGTAGAAGGCCCATAAGCTTGATCCAAGCCCAATAAGGAATAGGGAAGGAGAGGAGAGGGAGTGTTGCCTAGCTCCTTGCCTATATAAACTCTTGTAAACCCTCATTTGAGGGTTGGTTGTTCAAGTTACTCTTTCATTCACATCTACGCCTAACCATTCCTCTTTATACGTGTGTGTGTGTTTGGTATTTGTTCAATCGCCTTCATCTCTTCTCTTATAAGCTTGTGTTGTAAAACTTGTGACCTAACAAAGGTATCAATCGCCAAATAGTTGGGTGTACTCGCTTGTTTTTGAAGTTTTGGTTTTGGATCTTACGCGAGAGATAACGATTCTTTGGTTATCTTAAAACTCGCTTTTTACACTTTTTAATCCAAGATTCTTGTACTTTCAATGTTTTGAGGTGTTAAAATACTTGTTTTTGTCAAAAGTTTCAAACTTTACGCGTGGATTTACGCTTTTAAGCAAGTTTTTGTTCGTGGGTTTCGCTTCACGCAGAACTGCTTAGCACTTTTGGTACATCAAAATTCACACTTTTGTGCTCTTTTGGTACTATTGAAGCTATTCCATAACAAAAACCGGTTTAGAAACACATTTGGATAGAATCAAAGTTACGAGTAATCTTACGCGTAACAAAACCCTAAAATTACGCGTAAGACTTTCCTTGGTTTGATCTTCAATTTTCGGTTTATTCCGTGTTTTCTTACTTGGATAAGTCCGAAAATACGTCGACTTTGGATATCTTTTGCACCGTGAAGTGTAAAGATCATTTGGATAAAACCCTAAAATTACGCATAAGATAAGCTTACGCGAGAAATTCTACGCATAAGATTCACTTTACGCAGAAACTTCGGTCCACGACAAGGTAATCCCACGCCTAACTTTCACGCCTAACTTTTGTCTACGCCTAACTTTAGTGCTTTTATCCTACTTACGCCAGAAGCTAAAACCCACGCGTAACTCCTCATTGTTACGCTGTAACTTTTGGTGTTTTTACGCATAAGTGCTACTTGGTTCTTGTCTTTCCTACGCCTAAGGACACTTCATCAACAAAGGTTCATTCGACTACAAAGATCCAATCTTACCACACAAGTTTATCATCATGTCTCAACCACCATACTCTAACTATTTCCCTCACACTTATAATCATCAACAACAACAACAATTAACTCCACAACATCAACAATGGAATCAACAACAAGCCATTTATCAACAACAATTTAATCAGCAACATACTCCACAACTTGGTGCAATTCCACAACCACAAATGGTTCAACCACAATCAAGCCTTCAAGTTCAACCCTACACAACCGATTTCAATCAACATCCATCACGGACCACTATGAAGGAACCCACTTGGTTTGCTAAGATGTGTGAAGCTTTAAGCGACCAACAATCAATTCATGAAGTCGGATCACTGATAGACCTCCAATGCTCACTCCAGAAACTACGATCAATGGGTGATAAGGTTCTTTAGGTTCGTGATCCAAGAAGCCACATGGAAAGTTCTTAAAGAAGGTTATCTTGAAGGTCCATTTGAGATGCCTACCGTCATTGTACCGGAGATCCAACTGCTCCACCAAGAGATGAACAAACCAACATTGCTATCACAGTGCATTTAAATCCTACGTAACTTCTACACTATGAAGTCGATGAACTTGCAATGGAATACATCCTCTTAGGATTACCAAACCCAATTCTTCGTAGTGTTGATGCTCAAAAGATCGCACAAAAATGTGGGATCATATTCGCCTTCTTATGGAAGGATCTCAGACTCAATCGTGAGGATTTGGAATCCAAAATTTACTTGGCTTATGAATACTTCATGATTGAACCCGAGAGACACTAGAGTCCTATCATCATCGCCGATATCATCAATGATTTGGATAAACACAACATCATCATGCCAAGAATTGCAGTGAATACTAAGTTCCCGAGTAGTCTTGGTCCGTAATGGGAGAAGTATGTCATTTTTCTCCGCTGCCGAAGAATATGCATCATTCTACTTATGGATTGTTGTACGATTACTTGAAGCCTCATGAAAAGGAAGTTGATCGAAAGGATTTTCCGTGCTCAAATTGCTAAACAAATACAACCGGACAATCAACAACTTGCCTTATATGCTCAATGTAATTATCCTCTCAACCAAAGAACTCAACCAATCGCTTCAAACACACCTTCACAAAGAATAACCTCAACCTCAACAAAATCAATTGGTTCCATACAAGAACAATGCTCAAGCATATGTCGTTGAAGCTACCGAGGAAATCGATCCGCTCAAGCATTGCAACAAGGATTTGTGATGATTGCTAATGCTTTTGGTCGTTACACCAACAAATCCAACAATCGATTCGCTCTCATCTAACACACGGACTCAAGTCATGTGAACAATGGACGGTTGAAGTTCAAAATCGTGATTATGGTCGCCGATGGGCGGTGGTCAAGGGTTTAATGTCGTGGGTAGGAATAACAACAGAGCTCAAGTGGTGGAACAGGAAATGCTCGTAATCGGTTAAATGGTCTTAGATGCTACAACCGCAATGAAAAGGGACACTGGCTAATGCATGCCCAAAGCCAAGGACTAGGGGCGGCTTATTTCAAAGAGGCCTTACTTTTGCTCTTAAGGATGAAGTCAGGATCTCTCACGCATAAAGAACGAGCTTTATGGCGTATGCGCACTCGATGATGATATGGAGGACTTGCAGCTAATGCAAATGTTATGTTGATGGCTAATATGCATGAGCCGCACTTGAGTGATACAGCCCAGTGAGAGACATCGATGGCTTGTCTCGTGCACCGAACAAACCATCATCATATCTCGAACTAATATCTCCGCCAATATCTCGAATCCGCACGGATCGATCGCTCAAAATGAGTCTTCTACATCTTCTTCGATGATTTTCAAGTTAACCTCAGTAGTTACATTTGACGATCAAGATGACCTTATGGTCTCCTTTGATAATCAAATTGACTCCGTGGTCGCATTTGAGGATCTAAAGAATGATCATGTTGAGACTCACGCTGAACAAGATGATCTGTTGCCTCATCCGGATTTTGCTCGGTTAATTCAAGACCATAAAATCAAAATGGAGGAATGTTATGCATTAAATCAATCCTTAAAAGTAAAATGCATCGTTAACCAAGGATTTTGAATGTTTACAAATGCAACTCAACTTTTCAAAACTCAAGAAAACCAGGAAAAGGTTTTGAAGCCGCTTTGCAAAATCTCATCAAAACGAAAAATATTTAGAGAGACAGATGCGTGATCTAGCCGCCTCGAAGAATGCTTTGTTGTCCGAATTAGAACAATCAAACATGAACATAAAAAGCAACTTAACGCCTCACCTTGGAAAATCAAAAGCTAAGGTCGAGTTGTTAAATTGTCAAAACAGCCCTCCGTGATACAAAAAGCATTCAACGAATCGGTAGATGACCTTCTTGCAGAAATTCTCGGTTTGCAAAACAAAATTAAAGAGTTTAAAACGGTTGTTTACAAACATGGTGAATCAAGAATGACTATTGAAAAGTTTACCTTAAAACCCAATCCAAATGGATATGGAAAAATCTAGTCGACATAAACCTAAGCTTTCACTAAAACATTCAAACCAACTCCTCAAGTTTCCAAAGGCACAATACAAAATTGATAATATTGTCATGAGTGTTGTTGAATACCATCGTCAAGAGGAATTAGATGCGTAAGACGAGAGTCGATCTAAATTAAAAATGTTGTTTACAACAAACCTTTAATTATAAAAAGCGGTCACTTTCACACACCAACGGATTCTTCAAACACACCAAGGGTTATCATCAAAACACCGAGTCTTCTATTGTTAATCCCAAAACAGCCTTTTGCACAAACTTATGGTCCTTTACCTTCCATTAGCGAAGTAAACTCACAACCCGAAAATCGAAAAATTCTTCGATATTTTGACATTTTCATGGTCGACCTCAAAATTTTACAACATGAGATAGAATATCGATCCGAAATCAAAGTTGAACATTTTCAATCGCCTCGCGCGAGAACAAAGAGACATTTTTCGTAAAAATCTTTACCTAATGTTAAAAACTTGAAAAGTTGTGCAATTGCTCGGGAAAAGGATTTTCATAAGGAACTTGGGTAATGAAAACGCCGAGAAAATGTAAACATCTATTACTAACACAAAACGCAAAAGAAACCGTTGAGAAAAGATGTTGATCGACTCTTGGAAGATGTTATCTGTGGCCGATATCCATAATGTTGTGCTATTATATTCGCTGCCATATGCATCCGATCATATCTCTCACGATATTGTTGAAACTGCTGTAATCATGGAGAACACCGATAATGTGCTTCAGATCGAGTCTTTAAAAGTCGAAAATAAACGACACACACGGAAATTTACAATGCAAAACGTCGTCTTCATTGGTGTGAAAAGATATTCACAACCATCAACTTAGTTTTCAAAAGAAAATCGCTCAATTGAGTGCAAAATCTTCGATCCTAAAATTGAGCTACCGGATGATCAAAACGTGTCTTTGAAAAGTCAAATCTCAAAATATGAACAAGAACTTTTAAAAGTTAAACAGAATATGGTGTCATATTTGATTTACTCAAAAGACTCGAGATGAAGCATCTAATGAACTTGATCACTATCTTGCTCACACTAGTGAAGTCATGAATTTTGTCGGTAATATTCGCTCGAAAATCAAGATCCGATTCACACCATCTCTAAGTTACGGAAATGTTAGGAAAGTATGAACAACTCCCGCCATCGTGATTAAGAGATTAGCACCAACCACACTTAGTAATCGTGAACCTAGAATTCCCACCGCCAAATCACAAGTTGCTAATGTGTTTCCCTCATCGAAACAGAATAGTTGCATCTTTTCCAAACGTCCGCACTTCACACCTAGAGCACTCAATCGAAGAATAGGAAGTTGCACCTAAGAAAAGATCAATAAGGAATGCTAAAGTAGAAGAACACCCTAGGACTCAATAAAACTCATGTTACTTCCACTATAGATGTTGCGTCCGCAAATGTAATAGAAATAGTGATGTAACGAATGCTAAACCGCTAAGTACCTTTGATATTCATCGATGCACCTTGTGATATTTGTCAAAAGAGTATGAATTCGATTGTCATGACAAATGTGTTGCTAAAGCTATAATCTCTAGATTACGGAATCCTAAGAATCGGAATACCTCTAGGCCCACTAAACATTCTAAGTCCGTGCTTGGTAAACCACCTTCTTTAGATTCTAAGGCAACCATTGCTATCACAAGAGCTACCGCTCACCTCCTAAGAATGTAGTACCACCTAGTGCTTTCACTAAGACTAAAGCAAAGAGTAGTTATAGATGGCAAAATGGATATATAACACACTAGGATTTAAATGGATTCCTAAACTTATGAATGTGTGTATATCGATATATCGCTTTGGAACCCTCTAACATTTCGGGTTCCACATCTACTTCTATTCCATCCGTGTCGCCTGTGTAATGCAGTGATACGATCATTCTCTGATTGTTGATAGCGGATGTTCCCGACACATGACAGCAACCTTAAACTGTTATCAAACTTTATTGCAAAGTTCATTGGCACCGCCGATTCGAACGATCACTTCGCAGCCATCATGGGCTACGGAGATTATGTTAATGGGAACATCGAAATCGCAGGGTTTACTATGTGGAAGGCCTCGGTCACAACTGCTTTCAAGAGGTCAATTTTGTGATGGAGATTTGGAGGTTGCTTTCAGGAGAAAACTTGTTTCATTCGTGATCTACATGGAAATGACCTTATGTCCGCTCGCGTAATTCTAGTCTCTACACTATCTCTATGCAAGACATGGTTGCTTCCTCTCCCATCTCGCTTACTTTCAAAGGCAACATCTACAAAATCCTGGCTATGGCACCGCTGCCTCTCACATCTAAACTTTCAAACCATCACCAACCTTGCTCGACACAAACTAGTCAAGGACTCCCACGATTCCGTATTCAAAAGATCACCTTTGCTCAAGATGTGAACAAGGGAAAAGCACTCGTGCTCATTTTCCTTCAAAGGTGGAACACGCCTCAAAGATGTGCTTCATCTTCTTCACATGGATTTGTGTGTCCCGATGCGCGTGCAAACGATCAACGGCAAACGCTACATCTTAGTAATTGTTGATGACTACTCACGATGGACTTGGGTCTACTTCTTTCGTAGCAAAGACCAAGCTCCACAAATGATCATCACCTTTCTCACAAAATACAGTGTTCACCCAAACACCGTCCGAATAATCGTAATGCATAAAGGAACCGAATTTGTTAACAAAACCCTTCGTGAATTTTATGAGAAAGTGGAATTCAAAGATCAAACATCTATTGCACGGACACCGAACAAAACGGAGTTGTTGAAAGACGAAACCGAACGTTAGTGGAAGTCGCAAGAACAATGTTAATCAATGCTAAACTTCCAGATTACTTATGGGCGTGTCGATTCATCGCATGCTATACTCAAAACCGCTCCATGATCACAAAACGCCACAACAAAACACCTTTTGAGCTTGTCCACAACTATAAACCGAACCTCAAACACTTTCATGTATTTGGATCCCTTTGCTATCCGAATAATGATCGTGATGATTTTGGAAAGCTCAAAGCAAAAGTCGATATTGAGTCTTTATTGATATCGTGACAATTCTAAAGGTTTCCGAACTGAATCGCCGAACCAAGGAGGTTATGGAAACGATTCATGCTCATTTCGATGAACTCACGGAAATGGCTTCGAGTATAATAACTTAGAACCCGGACACAACCGCTTAAACTTCCTCAACCCCATCATCACCGAAGAAAGCCCTCACCTAACTCACAACAAATGGAAAGGTTATTTGCTCCTCCTGCTCGCGACGATATTGATGAACGTGCTCTCGTGTATCCGCTGCTCACCGCACAACCCGATAATATTCCTATACCGATACACTGCTACAACAACCATCGTTGAAGATGCACCTACACCAATTGACTCCAACACAACAGCTTGAACACACCGCTTCCAACAATGATGAACCAAATTGATGATATTCTCAATGAAGTACCCCACCGCAGATTTTGATCCAAATGCTTCTTCAACCCGCTTGCTAATGAGATCGCCGCACTGATGTTGCGGAATCTTCAACAAACCATTTGAATCCTCGTAATCCGCACAATGTATATCAACATCAACCTCTACACATAGATGGACAAAAGACCATCCTCCGCTAACATTATTGGCAACCCGAATCAACCAACCGTTACGAGACAACGTCTTCACTCGACGGTGAACATTGCATTTATGCACTCACCGTCCGCTAACTGAGCCTAAAAACATTAAAGACGCAATGACAAAAGACAACCGGATTGAATCCATGCAGAAGAACTCAACCAATTCAAACGCCTTGAAGTATGGAACCGGTTGAAAGACCAACAGGGTCTACGCCATTGGTCTCAAATGGATTTGGAAAACAAATTGATGTCAAGGGAACGTTATCCAAACAAGTCACGCCTAGTTGCTAAGGGTTATCGCCGTGAAGAAGGAATAGACTTTGAAGAATCTTTTGCTCTGCTGCTCGCCTTGAGGTCGTTCGATATTTCTCGCGTCATGCTCACATGAACATGACGGTTCATCGATGGATGTCAAACGGCGCTTTCAATGGGCAACTTAAAGAAACGGTCTATGTCACCAACCGATGGATTCGTTGATCCCGAGTTCCCGAACCATGTCTACAAACCGAACAAAGCTCTTTATGGTCTCAAACAAGCCCCTGCATGGTACGATAAGCTATCATCTTTCCTCATTGCCAATAATTTCACCAAAGGCTCGGTTGACCCAACTCTTTTCATACAATATCACGGGCACACATCTTAATTGTTCAAATTTACGTGATGACATCATTTTGGGTCTACACATAAAAGTTTTCAATCGCTTTTGCAAAACTCATGAAGAAAAATTTGAAATGTCCATGATGGGTGAACTTACGCTCTTTCTAGGACCGCAAGTTCATCAATCACCCCGTGGTATTTTTCTCGAGTCACCCAAATATGCCCTTGAATTGTTAAACAAATTTGGAATGAAAACCTGTGATACTTATGCCACACCAATGACTCATACCAAGAAGCTAGATGTCGATTTACATGGAAATTAGTTGACCCCACCAAATACCAAGTATTATTGGGTCCTCATGTATCTAACAAATAGCGCACTGATATTGTCTTTGCCGCTTATCTATGCTCCCGCTATCGTCGCGACTCATCGAAACCCACCTCTCGAGGCTAAAAGAATCCTACGATACATCAAGGGAACCATTAATTGGGATCCGTATCCAAGGATTCTCGTTTTGAACTAATCGCTTTTTCAGACGCCGACCACGCAGGATGCTTAGACTCAAGGAAAAGTACTTCAGAGCTCTACAATTTCTGATAAACCGTGTCTTGGCAATCAAAGAAGCAGGATCGTACATCGCCGCCATCAATCAAGCGTAATATGTAGCCATGTCCGCATGTTGTGCTCAAGTCATCCGGATGAGAACACAACTCAAAGACTATGGTTACGATTTGATGTAATCCCGATGTATCATGACAATCGGAGTGCCATTGCAATCTCGCAACCCGCTCAAAGACTCAAATCAAAGCACATCGATCACGCTATCATTTCATCAAGGACCACGTGGAACAGGGTACCGCTGAATTATACTTTGTGGTATCAATACCAATTGGCGATCCGCCACCAAAGCCTTGCCTCCCGCTAGGTTTAATGAGTTGGTCCACCGAATTGGTATGAGGTGTTTGACTCAAGAGGAATTGATGACCTCTTAAAACAGCCTTAAAACCCGTCAAACACCAAAACATCTTTTGTAAATAAATTTTCAAAACAAAATACAAAAATATAAAATCCTATAAAACAACAAAAATATTCTCCTAATCTATATTTCTTTCAACATGGCAAGTACATTTTTCCACAACACTTTAATCTCTCAAAATTCAAGATTTTTCCGATCAAGTGTCGAGGGGAGAAAATAATCTATTAACTGCTTTCAAACATCTGTACTTGCATGTTATCACATCTCGTTGATTCTTTTACAAATGGTGGTACATTTCTGTTCAAAGACACCCTTGGACTTTAATTAACAACCTTTCATTATTTTCTCAAGTCGAGGGGAGTGTCGACAAGTTTCTTTCCCAAAATCTTCGTTTGGTAACCAAAAGGGAAGTTAAAAGCTTTGATGAAAATGGAAAAGGTGGAGGGACTAAACTCACAAAAACTTAAAGTTATTTTAAATAAAATACTCCTCCACCTAACTATCACTTCTCATTTATTACAAAATACCTAATATCATCCCACGCTTAAGATTCACTCAAGAAACCGTGTTTTTGATCCTCATCTTGTAAGTGTTTTCGTAATCACAACATGTTTTTAAGATAAGGTTTTGAATCTCATGTAAATCCTACGGCTAAAACTTGTTCTACGCGTGATTTGGTGATCTACGCAGATGCGTAAGAACACACAATCAAAACGTGGGTGTTTGTGGTGAAATGATTGTGTCAAAACGCTCATAATACATCAATGATACTTTGTTAACCATCAAAATCCACCCGTATTCACTAATTGATGATTTTTGAAAATTAGGTTTATAAGTCGAATTGGGTGTTTTCAAATGTGAAGTGTTTTGGTCTAAAAGATCAGATGGGTTATGCTTATATGTTGTTGAATTGATGATTTCCATAGTCTATAGCCACCTGTAAACACGAATTGGTCATCAATTCAAATTAGGGTTTAAAGTTCATAAACTTTGGGTATTTTTGATTCACCGCATAATAAGTGTTAAAACTTGGTCTACATGCTCTCACAACTTATATGATATGCCGTAAAAACTTTGGTGCATAATCCATGGCTAGATTTGATACGCCAGAGAACTAGGGTTTAGTCTACGCGAAGATATTCTACGCCAGAATCGATTTATGCATAATTCATGCCATGTGTTGTTATTGAAATGAATATGTGTGCTAATATTGATGATTTGATAAATTTATTTCGTGATTGCTACACTTAGAATTCGTAATCAAGGTCATTTGATTATCTACGATAAGGATTACCCTACGCCAGTAGTTATGTTACGCCGAAGAAAATCCCACGCATAACAACCTACGCGTAAGGTTCTACAACGGACCACGCCGATCCCGTGAAGGATATGCGTAAACAAGGACCCCACGCTTAAGGTCAACTCTCACGAGTAGCCTTACGCTGTAAGGATAATATATGCTCACGCATAAGCTCCACGCATAATGTCTCCTTTTTCACGCTGTAACATTTCACGCCGTAGTTAGATTCTACGCGTAAGTTTACGCCTAAGCATATATCATTCCGCTCACGCCGATATCTTTGCCAAAACTACGCTTAACCCTCGGATTGACCTTCATGATGAATTGTTACTTGTACAAACTTGTAAATAAACTAATCATATCATCACGAATCCAAAATGTCACTAATAAACTTAAATCGCTTGATATGTTGTGAACAATAAGTGATAAAATAAACTTTAAAACTTAAAGTTAACTAACTCACTAAACATTTCACGATATCATTGATTGAACATACAAGTGACTTAGGACTCAGAATAATCATTATCACCGTACATTCAACAACTAGACAATAAGACCTTCCGTTGACTAACATTATGTCTTTCGATATGTTGGTTCTTTTGGCTAATGTTATTTCGCATCACGACATGGTCGAACAAATGAATGTGGATGCACCAAGTTCTCTCCATTGTCGATATCTATCCTCATGGCTATCCAATGAAGATTGGAAAGAATAACCTCCGTGTTGACTTTGACACCCTCACTTGCTCAATCTTCGTGTCTTATTGCTATTGATATTCGAGGACTCATCCATATCGTAACATGCTTACTAACTCGCAATCGTCCCCGAGATCTACATCCAACAGCTCGAACACTATGGAAAGGGTCAAAGGACAAACCGCGCGACGGTGACTCAATCACAAACAAGTCATCATTACACCGCAGACTTAAGGGTCGTTCTCCTAATTCTCAAGTCGATCCAACCAAACTATATGCCTCACCAACAAGAGCTCACTCTCCAATTCTTAATCGATATCGGTTATGACGAGGCTACAGAGTAATCAACAAGCACTCTCTAGTAGAGCTTAAGAGTATTCCTCAACCATGGAGAACACTCTACATGATCATCACCAAGTCTGCTTCGGTCGTGACAATGCTATGAACACCCTAAGCTCATGGAACCGCAAATATTCGGGCATTGGTCAACAAGAAACACATCGCTATCGAAGCTCGATTTGGGATGACATGATGTCATTTCTCAACAAACTTGGCTCAAAGATTCCCTACATCGATATACCAAATTGTTGATCCAGAGCACTTGGACTTCATCCCGACATCCCCAAGAGGCTCAATGACCCCGACAATCACGACATGTTGACGGAACCTATTCTATCCGTAAGAATCAAGGAAACGCCTACAAAGAAACAAGGTGTCAGGTCGCTGATTTCTTCTAATCAAGATGTCGAAAGCTCAAACGCATAAAAGATATCCGAAGCGGCCAAACAAGGCAAAGTTGGTCACCTCGACGAAAATCTTCCGTACACCTGTAAGGAGAACCGTAAAAGGAAGTGCCGGAAGTGTCACAAGTACAGATAGTCAAAGGAATGTTCCTAAGAAGAAACCCATTCCAAAGAGGAAACCCACCCTAAGAAGAAAGTTCCTTCTCTCGAAGCCACTCCGATCCTTTCACTTGAACCGCAAAGACAAACTGTGGACGAGGATTCGAGGCTACCGACACGTATGAAGAGATCACATTCTCTCGAAACCGAAGGATGAAAATCCTCAGACCAAAACCTCCAAGTCCTCAAACTATTAAAGGAAAAGAGAAGACTATCGATTTGTACCTCGTGATGAAAGCTCAAGATGAAGAAGAGCAATTGGATCATGCATACAGAAGAAGTTTCACAAAGTCGACACCTTCACAAGGTCAAGAATTTGCTAAAGATCAAATGGGTGGCCCCGAGGATCAAGTGGAGTCGCCACTCTAAACCATCTCCGATGCGTTAATCAACCCGATAAGGAGCCGGTGCCACCACTCTTCTCAACAACAACAATGCCTATGGAGGACACTATTGTCTATGATTTTGAGAAACAGATAATCGAGAAAGAAAAGTCTAAGGATGACGAGGATGATTACTCAAAGTTTCTTCTAGACACCCAACACACTCAAAGGAGAAAACCTCGAAACTCCTAAGGACATGAAGTCTCCTCATGTCTCCTCATCATCGGATTCTTCGCCTCATTCATCACAACCACCATCAACAAAGACAACCGATCATCATCCAAATCGTGAAGAAACCACCTAAATCTTGGATTTCTCAAACACATGCAAGAATTGTGAAAGTCACAAACAAGTTAGAAAGAAGGACATGCTCCACGTAAAACTTAATTGGTATGTCAACAAATGCAAGACTTACATGATGAGAATGACAAGATGCGGAAAGATAGGAAAGCTATTCAGAATTCATGAAAAGTCATCGCCGGAGGAACTCAATGAAATGATTGAAGGTTACACTCAAAAGTACCTTCGTGATATCGCTCCTAAAGTCCAAAAGGAACCGGAGAAGTCGCAAGAGATCAAACCCACAAGTTTCTTCTCGACATCGCCCCGTGTGACTAGAGAAGTATTCTCCGCATAACTCACCCCTAACATCGCCGCATTGGTAAAACATACAATGGCCAAAGAAGTCGATCTCTCTCGAACTGAAAGTTAATCGCTAAACTAGTGATGCAAATGTCAAAGCGATCCGAACGCTTACTCGGATGAAGCTAAATTTTTCAAGGTCTACTTGCTTTTCAACCCGCTCATCATGCAAGGAGTCACCGATCAACCCAAACGCCAAGAGATGACGATGATAAGGATAAGGACTCGCACCTAAACGCCGTAAACAGCCCGGTCAATCTACATCTATGCCACCTCCTCCACCACGGACTTCTTCTCAACATAAGTCTCCTCCACCTCGGTCCTCCTCACGATAAACCCTGGACGATTCCGAGTTACCACCCTTGACTCAAAAACCGTGATCACTTTGAGTATACGGGTGGTGACGATGAAGAGGTCCTCGAGCCCCGACAACAACCCACCTCACCCAAACAAGTGCAGTAAACCAAGATCATCATCTCGGCCTTCCAAAAGAAGAAGAAGACGACTCAACCTCGAGTCGTAATATGGCTAGATGACGATAAAACCAAGAGTATGAATGGTTCTCCACACTTGTCAATCAAACTCCCTACCCCGATGAAGGCCAAGAATTGGTAGATGGTTCAACATTGAGCATGCAAAACTGCTGCAAGAAAAGTTCCATGTGAAGAAAATGACGAAATCAATTGAAGCGAATCAAGAATGAAGCTTTTCAACTATGGAAAGACAGCTCGAAAGCGCCTCGAGGTCGAATATCATCTTGAGAACATCGCCGAGCTATGTCTAACAACATGGATTGGCTCAATCCGAAGCAAACATTGACTTCACACAAAGGGATAACCTCCATACTACACCGATCGACCAAACCTCTACCGACCATTGGCCAAGGCATTTAACCAAGGATTCCTTCCGATATTTCTTCAACAAAGACCGAATTTCTTCTCCATGGTGGCGATGGTTCGAGAAAATACACTACATCATTGACTCTTCCATTCCCAAATGCCATCTACTCAAACCGCATAGCTATCGAGGAACGTGCAACTCACTTGTTTTCTCGACAATGTGCAAGCATACGACCAAGATGCATTGTATGGGATTCATCATTGGCCCGAACGTCAAGAATCTACTACGTGTCGCCTCGTTCAAGTCTCAACATGCAAGCAGTACAATTTCTAAGGACATCGTGGCCATCAAACACATTGATCTCAAGTCTAAGGGACTACACATTCTTAAAGAATATCATAGTCAAACGACAAGATGAACAGACTATGGATTCTCCGGTCGACTTTGAGAACTTGTCCTCAACGACATCAAGACATGTATCTTGCCAAAGTATGTGGTCGATGAGACAATTCTCGATCGACGCTCAACGTGAATTTATCAAGTCGGCTCTCATCTTCATTAGACGATCGTGATCAAAGAACGGTCAAGATATCCGATGGTCGTTGAATCATATCGTAAACGTAAACTTCACTCCACCACGCCTGATCTTCCCGACATCAACCAACCTTAAACAACTCACGCCATCAAGAAACCTTTCGGCGTTGTTTACCGCAGTGAACTTCAAGAAACCGCTTAATGGCGTAGTGAGCTCCACAAATTGGGGATCATACATTGAAGTTGGTTAGGGATGGATTGGCGATGATTGAAGGATATACGCATGAAAGTCGGGAATCCTAAGCTACCGAACTCTCGTGAAAGGAGGGATGTGAGACGATCATCACCTTGATTGATGAACGGTTGTTCGGGCGGACTGCCCACCGATTGGAAAGCTATGTTGGTGGTCGACTCAGAGAAACATCATCGGCTTTCAACGCCCGGCGCACTCTGGAATATCACCGCACTTCCGGTACCCTTAATTGGTTTCCTTCATATAATTTTGGATGTATGATTCTATATGTGAATGGCTTGTGCACACATAACAAAGTACAACCCGTAATTGTCAAGAAAGGACCCCGTGGTACGCCTCGCCACAATCCTTATAAAAGGAGCGAAAGCTTTTATTTTTGAGTAAAACCTATCAAACCTTTCATTTTTCAAGGTTTTGCTCAAAAGACAAGTACTTCCCATATGATTTTCAAAACCTCAACCGCTTATATCACTAATCGAGGGGAGTATTTGAATTAAAACTTTGTTCACAAATTGTTCACAAGTGGTCACTCTTCCCGCAACACTCAAAATGGTCATATTTATTTCAACCGCTCAAAAATAACATTTTTATATGCCATTTTGAGGGGAGAAAATTGTGTGATAAGAAATATGTTTTGTAAAGCAACATGTGCAAGCCCTGGCTTTCTCGTGTGCAAAGACTTAACCAATGAATTGACGATCCTTAACTGCTTGCAACTCGAAAAGACTTGTCCCGACGGGTAATAATTTCAAGCTAGTTCGCTAGTAATGTAAACGTGTCTCGCAAAGGACTTGTCCAAGTAGAATGTACCATTCGAGAAACTCTTGATAGACATGAACTCGACGGGTTTGACAACCTTCCAAGGTTTGTCTACACCTTCAAGGTAGTTATTAGAGCTAGTTGTCACCTAAAAGTCGACAATATATCTCTTTAACTATTCAACGAACCGTGTCTCATGGAGATTGTCTATCTTTAGTGGATCAATTCAAAAGTGCGCTTTTCCTCACCGCATTTAACCATTAAAACTATTAAGCACATGTGAGGGGAGTATTTATGCAAAACTTATCTCTCATCGTGGTTCAAACATGTTTTTCATTTACAAACCCTTTGAGAGATATTTTAACTTACAAAGGTTATAATGGCAAACATAGGTTAGTCATGGAGTTATAAGGTGACTAAGGTTAGAATAACTGTCCTATGATCCGCCAGAGTCGGAGGGATCTACCCAAGGACACTACCATTAGTTAGTGTTAGAAGTCCTTAGGAATGATTATAAAAGGAGAAATGAGAATCGGAGAAAGAAGGAGTTGAAGAATCAAAAGAAATGTAAAGTAAAGGGTGAAAAGAAATAGCCTCCGATTATTCAACTTAGGCGTATAATCGGGTTCAATTCATATACTACCGGGTTGTCACTTAGTGACACCGGTATTGAAGATTAAAAGTCGTCATGGACCCAAAGGACGCATGCACTAAACCTTCTTAGCCACTCAAGTTTCTCTCAATGTAAGCTTGTTTCATTCTCACAGGAACCCTACATAAACTATTGGCTTTCTTAGAGATCACCGGTATTGAAGAAGGAGACCTCTCCTAGTCTCCGCCAGAAAACCAAAACGCACTATTGAGTCTAGAGCCACGAGATTCATCAAAAGATCTCTTAGGTACACTTGACATTTAATCACTTGATGATCAACAAATAAGATCATCGCTGGTTCATATCGAGTCCTTCATGATCTTAGCAACTGTCGAGAACATTTATGAGAGGTTCACATCCGTGATCCTCGCGATTGAATGGAAACTCCCGCCAGGTCAACATCAAACAACCCCGACAAAGAAGTCACTTCGTAACTCCCGTGGATTACGCGGAGTGTGTCTCAAACGGTCTACGTCAGGAGGTGATGCTTCGTGTACCTCAATGACTCATCCGAATCAGATGTACTTCGCACATCGCGTTATCTCACTTGTGGGACTCCAGCTCAGAACGGCCTTTGTAAGAATTAGAGTTGTGTTTTCACACTATGTCATAACACTCAAGTTCAAACTTGTAAGTGCCGAAACCGCTTATTACTAACCGCTTGAAATGTTTTCTTCTTATGGAAGCTCCGAGCGGATGATCGTGTTGATTCTTCTCATGCTCACGCCAACATCATCACTAATGGAAGTTCTATTCAAAAGCAACACAACTCGCGAATGATTCTTCACAAACCAAAGAATCTACAAAGTTAAAGACTTAGAGAACTTCATCAAGATTGAATTCCAACGCCATAGAGCGTGTGAGCATGTTGAAGAATGACGGAGACACCGAGCAACAAGGCACTGAGGCGCATCGATGCGCATAACAACATACTATCACTTTCACCACAAAGAACAATGATCAAAGAACAAAGTTAAAGATGACGCCAAAGCATAACCGCTCAAAGATAACGATCTCTACACCGGGAGATTGTTCAATCAAGGCAATTCCTCTCACAAGAAAGAAGAATGTCGAAGACGCCACGCTACTATTACATCAACGCTTTCACCGCTTACATTCATATATACTGAGGGGAGATTGTTGGAATCACTCCTAAACAAGATTTCAAGTATTTATATTTCATATGTAATAGGTAGCTTTATTATGGCCTTTATGTTTGTTTAAGGTCAAGCTTATGTAGAAGGCCCATAAGCTTGATCCAAGCCCAATAAGGAATAGGAAGGAGAGGAGTGTTGCCCTAGCTCCTTGCCTATATAAACTCTTGTAAACCCTCATTCGAGGGTTGGTTGTTCAAGTTACTCTTTCATTCACTCACCACGCCTAACCATACTACCATATTTATACGTGTGTTGTGTTTGATACTTGTTCATCCGCCTTCATCTCTTCTCTTATAAGCTTGTGTTGTAAAACTTGTGACCCGGTGGTAATAGGAAAACAACTCCCGGCCAATTTCAAGGCGAAGCTCACGAACTGCTATGGACTAACCTTGATATTTTTGCTTGGAAATATTCGACATGACAGGGTACCAAGAACATTGTTGATAGACGGACAATCCTTCGAACGGAGTATAAACTCAATGAGTACAAACACATTGAGCCAATAAAATGTAAAAGGAGGAGCCTAGCCTCAAAAGAAATGTTGTAACTGCAAAGAAACCGATGAACTCACACAAGCGTGTATCCTAAGGAAGTTAAATACCAAACTTGGGTAGCCAACCCAAGATTGGTCAAAAGAACGACGGAGGGTGGCGCATGTGCATTGACTTCATCGGCATCAACAAAGCATGCCCGAAGGATTGCTACCCTTACCGTAAATTGATCGAAGGTAGAATCTTGGCAAAGCTTCCCGCTAAATGCTTTTAGATGCCTACAAAGGGTATCATCGATCCGGATGGCAAAGGAGGACTAAGAAAAGATGCCTTCTACACAAGCAAAGGTGTTCATCACACGTAAAGATGCCCTTCGGATTAAAGAACACAGGGCAACTTACCAACGCCTCAGATAAAACCTTCAACAAACAAATAGGCGTAAATCTCAAGCATACGCTGACTTACATGGTTATCAAAAGCAAGACAGAGGAAGACCTACTCCTCGATGTACAGAAACCTTTGACCAGCCTTCAAGCGATTAACATGAAGTCAACCCTAAGAAATGCTCCTTCGTGTCGAAGAGGGCAATTCCTAGGGCATTTGATTACTAAGAAGGGATAAAGGCTAATCCTCCAAATTCAAGGAGATTACGATCTCCAAGCTCCTAAGTGTCTAAAAGATGTGTAGAGCCCGAATGGGAAGTCAAGCGCTCTAAGGCAATTTTTGTCGAAGGGGGTATGTGTCCCCGCCATTCTTCAAAACACTCAAAGGATGCGTGGATAAGAACACTTTCGCCGAGTCGGATGCGTGCGCCTTCGTAAGATGAAGGAGTTCATCGAATCCTTCCAACACTTACGTTTCCAATCAAAGGCTAAGTGTTGTTCATGTACTTGCATCCTCAATGGAGAGTATCAACGCAGATCCTTGCGGCGTAATGAGACAAACGATGATCCCCATTTACTTTGTCGTTAGGTCCTGCAGGGCGGAGATCAACTATCCAACATTGGAAAAGTTAATACTAGCCCTAATCTATGCAAGGAGGCTCCGCTATTTCCAAGCCCATCCGATCATAGCCTTAACCGACAAGACACTCAAACAGATCTTGTCGGCCTCGAAAAGTCCGGGAGGGTGGCTAAATGGGCTATTGAACTTGAGAGCACGAAATAGAGTTCAAGTGTCGAAACTCTATTAGAGGGCAAATTCTCACAGACTTCTTGGCGTAGACACCTTCCGAGCCGACATGTAGAAAGGAAGAGCCCAAAGCTAAACTCACTCAAGTGTGGATGACCGAAACTTTATACAGACGGAGCATCCATCCGATGGTTCCGAGCGTGTCTAATGTTGGTCACCAAGTGGAAGGAGCATACGATGCTCTTCGCTTTGAGTTTGAAGCCACAAACAATGAGCGGAGTACGGCCCTACTACCAGCCTCCGATTAGCTAAAGATATGGAAGTCAAAGCACTCATTGCTTTCATAGACTCCCAATTGGTAGCAACCAGTGCGACAGTCTCATGAAGCAAGGTAACCCGTCATCAAACAAAGATTGAAAAACGGCGAGATGTCGAGATTTTCGACTTCTACACCATCCAACATGTTCGTGAGAGAATCGAACAAGAAGGCATATGCACTAAGCAAGCTAGCCTCTATGGCCTTCGCTCATCTCACCAAAGAAGTACTTGTCAAGTCTTACCCAAAGATCCATCATTCGCAAGGAAGTTGCGACGTGGTTCATGAGGAAGGAGAGACATGGATGACCCCATCGTGGAATATTTGATAAGCGGTCTTCCCCAAGATCCCAAGCTAGCAAGGAAAATTCGGGTTAAGTCCCCACAAGACGGCTAATGGGGAAACCCTATATGAAGGTCATTTCTATCACCTTGGTTAAGATGTGGAACCCAAGCAAGCTACGAGCATTATCGCTCAAGTCCAAGAAGGATCCTCATGGCCCATGCAGACCCCGCCATTGTCTCAAAATAATGAAGTTGGGCTATTATTGGCCTTGGCGTACAGTGGATGCGGCATAAATCATTCTCAAATGCGGCTTGTCGATACACTCAAACGCTCCTAAGATGCCAAGTAGGACATGAAAAGTGTGACATCCGCATGGCCCTTCTCTCGGGGCATTGACATCGAGACCTATGCCTATGGCTCCTTGAGGAGTCAAATTTTTGCCGTGGCAATTGATTATTTCACTGTTGGTAGAAGCTAAACCCTTAGCCTCCGCTACGGGAGACAAATCGAGAAGTTTGTGTGGAGAACATTGTGTGCGATTCGGAGTGCCCCACATAATCATATCCGAAAATGGAAAGCGTCATCAAGGAGTCTTCACGACTTCACAAGGGCTCAACATAAAGCGCCTTGGACATCCGCTCATCATCCACAAGGTAACGGATGTGGAGGTTACAAACGAGACATCGCCAAAGGGATCGAGAAAAGGCTAGGACGAACTCACCATGGATGGGTAGATGAACCCTCAAGTACTATGGGCCCATCGAACATACCCTAAGTCAAGAATGGTGAAACCCCTTCACCCTAACATATGGAATGAAGCGGCATCCTTCGGAATTAAGTGTACACACGGCGCGTGGCAACGTATGATGCCTCCTAAAATGATGAAAGGATCGGGAGAACCTCGACCTAGTAGAAGAGAAGAGAGATAACCTCCATCCGAGAAGCAATGCACAAACATAAGATCAAGGCTACTATAACAAAAGGGTCGACCTTCCACCTTCAATCACTGGGAATATGTGTACGCCAACAAAGGCAAGCAAAGGTAATACTAGGGAAAGTCGGGACCAACTGGGAAGGACCTTACATGGTAGCCGAGGCTCACGGCAACGGAGCCTACAAGTCGCCACTCTTCTCGGAGAACCCATCGACAGACATGGAATGGTACAGAACCTTCGAAAGTTCTATGTTTAAGTACTTTACTTTTTCGTTCTTGTAATTAGAAGCTTCTCGAGGAAAGCATACATTATTGGTAGTTGTCTTAGTTTTCATTTCAAGAATGATGTAATCCTCTCTACCAATTCAATGATCAATAAGACATTTCCCACAAATATCTTGCTTCGTTTCTTAAACACAAAGATTTGTTCAACCAAGTCGTTTATGAGTTTCAATGTCGAATAAAAGAGTACAAGGTGTAATATACGCCTTATCATTTACGCCTACTCAAACATTCACATTAACTCTCCTAGTAGTTTATGGCACTTGTGAAATATATACAAAGTCATACTACTTAAAGGATTTGAGATAGAGTGGTCACACCCTCCGCCAATGATCAAATTTGGTCATTATATTCTTGGTGTTGAAATTTGCACACAATGAGGTTGTTTAACCTTAGGATGTAAAACTTAAGCGTCGGAAAAATGGCGTAAGAGAACTTCACAAGACAAACACAAATAGTAACCAAGTGTGTAGAGGTATCCCCCCTATACTATACCATTCAAAAGGAGGGCTAGTGCCCTTGTACCTGCACGAGGAGCCTAAGCCCCAATTAAATTGTCTTTGGCCCAAGGCCATACATCACATGAATTCAAATTGTTTAGAGAACAAGACAAGCATTATCAAATAAGATAAATTGTCTTAAAGGGTACATGCCACCTTGAAACCAAATTATCGCCAACACTGGCAGCCTTCATTCCCGCTTGGGGAAGGGGTCCTGAGACGGTTTAACCGAGGTAGGCTTGCGACATCGCCTCTTGGTAGGAGTCGAGGCTTCACCTTGCGAGGCTTCTCGGAAAGGAGGTCTTGAGGGCCATAGGATCTTTGGTAGCTTCAAGAAGGAAGGAGTACTCATGTTGCAAACGCATTTCCGCCTCATCATATTCAAATTTTTGATGGGACGGTAGCATTCAATCTTGGAAAGGTCCACGAGCTACCTGCTTTGGCAGCCTCCAACGCCAAGCAATCGCCCATGAAAAATAGCCGATTTAATGACCTTCCACATCCGTGCTCCCAACTCATCACTATGGTAGAGTTCCATGGCTATGTACGGCACCACCTTCGACACGACCTCATACGGTCCTTTTGCAAAGATCTTGTACCTCATATGCAAGCCATCTACTTCCTCCTCAACTTAACTTCTACTCCGAGCCTAGCCTTCTCACTCTCCAAACCAAAGACACTTCCAAGCACAACATTTTGACCAACGAGAGTCGCCACCCTACCCTCCTCTACCTCGAGTCCGACAATTTCGCTTGTCAACTCTTCAACCTTCGACGAAGGTCTTGAACGAGAGGATTCTTCTCAAGGTCCTTCTCAATCTCATCACACTTGGCCTCCAATTTGCATACTCCCGATCCCTATGTTTTCCTTTCCCACATGACATCCATCTCCTGCTAGCCTTGGTCACATGCGAGCAACTCCTTGGTTCTCGCTATTTAAGTGATTATCCATCGCTTGCCTCGCTACACCATTGTCATGCATATCACAAACCCTTTCAATGGACATATTGTCCAAGAACCCTTCCATCAGGGGTGACATGATCCACAATCCGGTGACAAGCCAAAGCATTGGAAGCTCCTTCGCTTCGGAAGGTACGCGACCAATACAATGTATAAGGGTTAAGTTAATTTTGACAATTATCACTTCACATGTTTTATAAGGAAAACTGCCACCGTGAACCTTCATGGTATTCATCCGTAACTCAAAGGCCGACTTATTAAACTTTCGCGCCGCAGACTCTTCCGCTTCACGCCTCGATCCGGAGGCGGGAAGGGATTCTTCCTCTTGTTGGTAGACTTATGACCGTCATTGCTCCTCCTCGCTTTTTAACCTATCGCCTATCCTCTTGAACCTACAACCGGTACATCCTCCTCCGCAGATCATCCGAGTCCGCAACATTCTCCACAAGTCGAAGGACCTCCAAACAGAACTCGTGGGGTGCCGATGCAATAGGCTCTTGATTCGAGTATCCACCTCATTGTTGTTCACGGATGTAGAGGAGAGCCAACACCATAAGACTCTTCGGCCTTTCTCGCAGGGCATGAAGCTCAAGTATTCATCTAAACTCGGTACATAAAGTTCTCGAATGACATCTCTCGCAAAAAGAAACAATAAGAAATAAATATCGATTGCTACATTGGTCCTACTTAAATAGAAGTGTAAGAACATACTTTGTCCTTGGTACATGATAACAAAGCTTCGGGAGACCCTCCCACCTCGGGCAATCCCACCATGTATAAGATGGCTTCGGGAACACTTGCACATCAACAGGTATCTAGCCAAACGCCGATAGCGGGGATCCTTCGCACCTCGTATGGTAAGGGATCATTGTACTGCTTTGCATCAAACATATATTCCTTATTCAAAGAACTCGATAATTGGGGAACAATAGTGTTTGCACATAGAAAAAGCTACCTTCCAACCTCGTTATAATGGTATTCACCTCCCAAACAGTTTGGCACATCCGATTCAGCCTCTTAGCTAAAGTTAACCAATCGCCCCAGGATACAAGTTCAAAACCCTTAACACCTTTTAAAGTTGGTTCATAGTCAGATGCTTTGCACATTACTATGAATGTGGTCGCTTTGGCTAAACCAAATGGGTTGAAGCTAGAGATATGAACCTTGTAGTACCGCATAAACTCTAATATAAGTGGGTGCAAGGAAATCCTAAGGTTGGAATGGCTAAATGCATGAGTATATAGTCCCACGAAACCTCGAGGAGCATCAAAAATACCTGATTAGACTGGGTAACATCACTTTGTGCTCAGGGATTGGTAATCGCTAAGTGATCGTGTAAATCTTTTGCATACAATGTGCATTTTTGTCATTAATGATAAATTTGGAATCCATTTTAAACTAAAGATAAAGAGGATGTTTACCTTTTTCAAGATGGTGTCGCCGCTCTAAAAGTTTATCACGTGAAAAATATGACGGAGAGAGTGAAATGTTTTAGGTTTCAACAACCCTCCTTAAATATATTTTTACCGCTTTCCTAGCCGCACACGTAACTAACATTTACTCTTATCCCATCTCAATAGTTTTAAATTTTAAAAGAAGTCTTTTGGTCTCCGTAAGATGGGAAATTGCGATTCTTGTAGCGGGCAACCAAAACGCTTAATTAGCATTAAATGCGCCGAGTTAGGTGCATAGTTATCTTCCAACTAATACGAGTAGCAAGCAGGATGGTATTTTTCAAGCATGAAGTCGAAAGCAATGCCTCTTCGCTCATATACATCACTTTCGACCTGGGGGCTTGATGATGTACCCTCGAGGTAGCTCAAGGACACCTCCGAGACGTGTCGAAGCCCTTCCATTCAAGGCCCAAGTTAGGATTCCAAAATATCCATAGGCGCCAAACCATTCGCTATCACGGCTACCTCGTGGAATTCGCCATTCAAGCACCCAGCCTTCTGGGGTAAGGTCGACGAAGGAGTAATGGATAGAGAACCTCGACTGGTCAAACCCACGATCTCCTCTCTTTTCCGGCTTCCCGCCAAGCTTGAGAATCGTGGTCACTAAGCCCTAGCGGTTACCCACAATCATGGGACGCCCATGATCTCCGACATTCAAGCAGAAGTGCCTCTAACCCTATTTCTTCCACTATAAATAGGTTGATGGGCAATGGATTATGGTATGCTCTTTTCACACTCATCTCTTTACTTACACACTTATAAAACCATAACTCATACTTACTCACGCCGAGGTGGTTCGCAGGTCCTACCCATGCGTAATCACTTAACGAGTGTTTCGTATTTCTTATTCTCAAGCGAAAGGCAAGTCTTGCCGGAACATACACCCTCATACCTTTGATCATCATCAAGCCCTGTAGTGCAATCTTTTGTACAATATGTTTAGCTTATTTACTCTGTTATGTTATGTATTATATATTTGGCACTTTATTAGAGCAATCCATTCAGAACGCCTAACGCCTGTTAGTGGCTATTAACGCCGATTATCGCTATAACGATGGAAGTGGAGAAGGTTAATTGTTGGTCCCCGGCCGCTGCCTTCGTGAACGCCTGCTAAGGGTGGAAATCAAGAATAAAATTTCATTTCGCCCCCATGATTGAAGTGTGTGTAATCGTGTGTGTGTACAAGGCGAAGAAGGAAGGTTTAGAAAGTGGTTGTGGCATGTCCGCGAGTTTGTTTGGATTTTTTTTTTTTTTTTTTTTTTTTTTTGTTATTTTAGTTTTGTAATTTTTTTAATGATATAAAAATATTATTTGTATATTAATTTAATAAACGAAATATTAGTTTACGCTTAATAAACGAAGTGTTTGTTTTAGTTTGGGGTTGAAATCAAAATACGAAATATTATTGGTGTTATGGTGTTACAAGGATGCATGGATGGGAGTGTTTTTGTGACGTTAATGTTAAATGTTAAAGGCGATGCATACCGACGCGACGCAAGTGTTATTGGTGTTATGGTGTTATGGATGAGTCATTTTAGTGAGATCAATTCTAATATGGTATTGTAGCCTAAATTGATTCTCTTCCAAAACAATTATAACTGGAACTATACTTCAATATGTTCAGCTAATAGTTAAAACAAAGTTATAATTGCCAAAGATATGTCAAATATGTTAGCAATGTCTTTGAACTAGTTTTTCATTCGACCCCGTTGAGTTTTTGGTTTTTTGTTAAACCAATTCTTTTAAACAAATCCCCCAATTCTAGATTTTCTGTTATGACAAAATGATAAGCCAGTTTTAGGTTGAACCGTATTTAATCAACTCAACTCGGGTTTTAAGACATTAGATATGCTTATATGCTTTACTTAGAAGGGCCGATGTAACTTTTTCAAAATGTGACGATTTTCTTACCAAAGGCCTTTTAAACTTCATTATTAGAAGATACAGTATTATTTAAAGAGCATATTTTATAAACTCGTAATGCACAATTCTTTTTGGTTTTACTATGTGGAAATTAATTGCAAAAATCACTACTTTGACTTCCCATTTTGCTTCGTGCATGTTTGTTTGATTTTTCAAGCACAACTAATTAAAAAAATAAATTTGATAAAAATTCGTGATACCCGAACAAAATCCAGCAAATAAACATACAAGAACATTGAGAAATGTATAATCACATGCTCACGAACGTAAATTAACGATTGAGATTTTTGTTCATGTTCTTTAATTTAACCGTATGAACATGAACTTTTTTAAAACATTTCATAAAATATTTTGTGAATGTTCAGTTCATTTATAAGCCTACCCTTCACATATTTAAGCAATAAATATCAAAATTAAATGCAAAACACCGGTTTTCTTCTTCGTTTACGTGCATTCTATTCTTATTTAATCAAATCAAATTATAAGGGATAAGGACATTTCACATTCAATAGATATCGGCATTGTTTTGACACGTTAATATTAGCTTTATTTTTGTTATTTCACAAAGTTCCGGAAAAAAAATTAATTGAAATTGGTAGAAATGAAAATAAATATGTATTTTGGTGACTTATAAATTAAGTTTAAAAATCAGAAGACGTTAATGAAAAAGGTCGAACATTTTTGGTGGTCTCCAAATATATTATCATTGGTTATGCTAACCTTGGTGCCAAATGATTAGGGTGTTATTCGGCCGACTGACCAACCCGACCGAATAATTCGGTCGGGTCAATCGAGTCAAAATATATTCGGCCAATCGGCCAACCCGAATCGACCAGCTTCTAAATGTCGGGTCGAATATATTTTTACCGACCGACCAACCCGACTAACCCGGCTCAACTACACTTTATAACGAAAATACCGGCCGACCCGAACCCGAATCGACCCGACCCGATTGACCCGACCCAGTTGACCAACCCGAATCGACCCGACCCGAGTTGGCCCGAGTTTTAAACAAGCCGGGTCAGATGCTTTATCGCTGACCGAATGATTGACCCGAGCTGACCAACCCTACGGCCAACCTGAATAACACCCCTACAAATGATATAGCTTGCCTATTTTTGAAGTGAAACGAAAATTACATTAATACCCTTAGTTTTAGGATGTCAATTTCGTGGCCAATAATGCCCACCAATATTTTCCTATCATGACGCCTCAAAAACCCATAATACACTTATCAACTTAACACACACACTACACCCATGGCTCCAACAGCAAACTTGAACCAAATTTTCAGCACATTTCCGTCATTTCAAAGCTTTCTGGCGCACCAAGCCTAGGCCTGATGTATCTGCTGCGCTTTGCAAGGAAACAAGATGGACGAAAGTCAAGACAACCCAATAAACCAACAAGGAGAGTAGCATTAGGCCTTGGCACTATTGGACTCTTTGCAAATTCTAACGTTGCGGTCTCCTTAGCCGATGACAATGGTTTTTGGCTCAATGGACCGATACCTATACCACGAGCCTCAAACAGTAATTCTCTAATATCCATCTCTTGATACTTATTACAGACTTTTTTCACTAGGAAAAAAGATGTTACCTTAGACTTTTAAGGTCAAAACTATTACTTTTTGGTACACGATTATTAATTGGTTTTACAGCTTATGACTAGTATTTTTTTTGCAATAGTTATAAATCATTGTGATCTTTTGAAAATTTTCAAAAACAATTAAGAAAAGTAAAGAATTCCAATCAAATTTGGAGTTTGAACTTTTGAAATTTTGACTAATAAAGTCAAAATGTAGTATCTTTGTTTGATAATAGCGGTTTACTTGTAGTGATCGATAATGTGGAGACGGGAACAAGGTCTTTTCTAAAGACGGGTGTGTATATAGCCGATATAGGGACTAAAGGAAGGCAGTTTCGGCTAAAGAAGTACGCCTTTGATCTTCTAGCATTAGGGGATTTGATAGGCAAAGATGCGTGGAATTATGTAAGAAAGTATCTTCGTTTGAAATCGACTTTTATGTACTTTGACTTCGATAAAGTGATCACTGCTGCTACACCTGATGATAAGCCGCCACTCCTCGATCTTGCAAATAGATTGTTCAACACCGTCGAAAAGGTAGCTACATCAAGTCAATGTGCATACAAAAATCAATGTTGAAAGTTAAAACTCAAAATGTACATGTTTTGCTCATTTCTGTTTTATTGTTTACAGCTAGAAGATGCAGTAAAGCAACAAGACCTTCCTCAAACAGAATCATTGTATAAAGATACAACGGTTATTCTTCAAGAAGTCATGACTAGAATGGCGTAAACCTTGTCATGCCTTGAAAATGTTTATGTCGTGATTGTGAATTATGTTCGATCAAATTTCTTTAAGTTGATGATTGTTGTATACTATAATAGAGATTCAACATTGCTTAGCTTATACATAGCTGAAACTCATACGCGCCTTGAATTACGTTTCTTGATTATTCCTGTTTCATAGCTCTAAACAGCATAAACTCCTAATGCTTTAGAACTTTTAACTGATTCATACTCGTCCATTTCTTTATGTTATATATACACCACATAAACATTATCACAAATGCTTATTAAGCAAATAGACATGACGATTTTTTTGGGCTAAATTCTTTCTACACTTTTTTTTTAACTCAACACATCTTAAAAGTTACTGGATATAGCACTAAGTAGACCTGTAATAAAAAATCATGAAAAGTTTATATGCCAACAAAACATAATGGAGATGCGGGGTATCGATCCCCGTACCTCTCGCATGCTAAGCGAGCGCTCTACCATCTGAGCTACATCCCCTTTTTGCGACATACTCGAATCACAAGAGATATTATTCTTTGTTTGTGGGCTGTTTCGTTTTACGTACGTGGTTATATCAAATACTACTTGAATATGTGTATTGTCATATGAAACTTTTATGAAAAATGGTTATGAATGTTTTAGAGGTTCGAACTGTAACTTGTCTGTTCATTCAAAACGCTGTTCACAAACCTTTTTTTGCCATAATTTGAACATAAACATAGGCTAATGGTGGCCTAGGCACCTTCGGATAACTAATCATTTACACTTAAAATTTCGTTCTACCTCAAATCCCAGAAATCATTGCTCTTAGTTATTTTTCCATACAAAATTCTCCATAGCCAAACCCTTTTCAACTGTTGATACAAAATTCCAAAGGCAGGACATGTTCAAACCGTGAGCCTCTACAACACGTCATCTGTATACATCATTTTGATAGATCGACGCCAACAAAACACACTGAGCGAAAAAAACACAATTGCGTGTCCCTGTTAGACACACAATCTCATCACATATTCTAAAGAAGCAGATTTCAAAACCTTAAACGGAATAAGTTATTCTTCCATATTATCTATACTACTTATAATGATGAATGAATCACTCTCCTCATGGCCTTAAAATTAAGACTTACAAAATACAAAGATATCAGACAACACACAACGACTATTAATGGCCTTTCTCATCAATCTTAATTTTCGACTTCATGTTTTAAAGTTTTAATGTATAAAATACAAAACAATATTAATGCACAAGATATTTAACATACCAATTAATTAACCGATCAATAAATACAATTAATGTAGTTATTAAACACCTCTTACACAAGAAATACAATTATTAAACATATCAGACAACCAACTTAAACACAATTCCCGCATTAAATGTAAATAATAAAGACATTATACAATATTCGTGCTCGAACGGAATCGTACCAAATGAGCCCAAACGGGTACGGCCCAACGGGTCGAGTCTGAACGGCACGGCTAACGGGTCGAGCCCAACAAGACGGGCCAACGGCCGGCGAATTAATCGAAGGGACGGATTAAAAATTTTGATATCCAGAATTTATCATCAAAAAATATAATAAACTAAAATACACGATTGATCGGAACTTTACTTCAGTGCAGACTCACACACGCAACGCTACGCAGACTTCTGCTAGCTCTTCCATAAATTGAGCAGGAATTTACTACAAACAAAGAAAATAAACAACTTCTAAAGTCGCAAGCATTAGATCCAAAAGCGTAGCTAGAGTGCTAGACTTATGTTCAAGGTACTAAAACAAACCACTATATGTTCAAGGTACTCGATCAAAGTGATCCTCAAACAATCTATAATCCAGTCATCACAACCCATCACTAGATTCATAAACAACCCAAAAAAAACATACTATAAGTCATTAAATATATAACCTTCAGATGGACCAATACCACAAACCAAAACTTTTGGACGCTCGAACAAGATTTCTGCTCTAGCTGATGCACGCGGATATTGTATCAGCTCCTTTAGCATCTTAACTTCATCATGAATATCAACGCATTTGTCAATCATTATATCTATTAACTTCAGCATTGGTGACTTGGCCAAGATAAGCTTCACAAAATCCATTACAGGCTTCATGTTGGAAAAGTCTTTAATTTGTATAACACGGAGATGATCCAAGGTAAAGTGAGAGTACTCTTCTTGCAAATCAAGAAGGTTTATTGCAGTTTGTGACACGGCTTCCTTTGGGTTATGGTCCATCTATTAAAAAACAAAATACATTGGTCTTAATGACAAAGAAAATGTGAATCATATATAGCTGTCATTCTGGTATGTATACTATTTACCTCTATGACAATTGTCTCTATCTTTGGTGAGCTTGTAACCAAAAGAAGCGCAGATTGTAAATCAATTTCTCTCCCAAAGGACACACCAGATAAACAAAGATATATGAGATGGTCTAGCGAGGTCGGGAGCTTCTTTGGTATAACACCTATAGCAAAACACTTTATCCAAAAACCAACAAAAGAACTTAGCAAGCATAGTTGTTATTATAGATATAATCATGGGTCAATATGAATCACCTTAATAGGATAAGAACTCATATGCAGACTCTCGATTATAGGTAAACACTCGAATAGCTCAGCAAAGTCAGAATTCCAACATCCCATAAAATGCTTCTCATCTCCAATCTGCAGCAATTAAAAACACATCAAATTAAAATACCATCAAATAAAGGAGCTTCTATCTGTTCTCGAGTTTAAATATGAAAGACTAGAATGGGAGAAGAGAAAGAAAAGAGAGGCGAAATAAATATAGTTTTATTTTGTGTTCTCGAGTAGGAAAGGAGAGAAAGGAAAAGTAGAAAAAACATGTTATAATTTGCTCTCTATCCAAATCTTCCAAATCCGGGAGGAAACTTTTTAAAAGAAAATTTGACACAATTTCCCTCCTCTCTTCTGTTCTCTCCGTACAAAACTCGGGAACACATTTTTTTCTAATTTCTTTTCTCCTCTTCTCTCCAACTTAAAACTCGGGAACAAAGAAAGGGCATGATTGCATATTTGCATATAAAAATAATTAACATTAATATAAGTATATGGTCTATGTAGTTAATCTCGGTGGTATACCACTGGTATCTCGGATCTCGGACCTTGACCGAAATCGACCGAAATTCTTCCGAAATACTACCGAAAACCCTTAATTTCGGTCATCTCGGACCTTGACCGAAATTTAAAAATCTTGCAGATTAACTACACAGTATATGGTTTTATATATGCAACCAAGTTGATTTCCGAATAAAATATATGACCAATAGTCAATTTCAAGAATAGTAATTCTTGTTGGACCATACCAGAGTGAAATCCTTAAGCAGAGGGCAATTTAAGATGCAACGTAGAAGAGCTTTTGATGTTATGCTGACTTTGTCAAAGGATAAACTGATAAGATTACTAAATCCCTTGAATGTTAAAGGAGGTTGAAATGCACAATTTTGGAGTTCTAATTTTACTAATTGCTGCAAAGTGAAGAACGCTGGCAATAACTTATGACCGTCGCCTACTCCAATGGAAAGAGTAAACTTCTTCACAGTAGCATTCCTCGATAGGTGAAGTATTATTTGGTCAATCTCACGACAACTACTTAACTGAGAGTGACAAAGAGAAAAATTAAGTATCGGACCTTTGTGTAATAAGAGGATTGGATAGATAACATGTAAGAGTTTATAGTTAATCGATAAGTCTTTCAAAGCCGCTCCTTGAAAGACTTCATCATCAAACTTGAGTTTGGGAATGTTCAAACAGCAATCTCTCCAGTTCTGAGATAATATACTTGTTCTGAATGCATCTCGCATCGACATATGAGTCACAATTTTCTGTAATATACTTGAAGGAAGGTTGTTTAATGTATCCGTAGGCAAACCTTGAACTTCCATCTTAATGGATTTGCTCACTGACATGAGAATGCTGCAAAAGTTTAGCAACACAAAAACACTTGTAAGATTGGCACCATGAAGTTCAACTCAGCGTAGTAGTTACGTATACACATACTAAACCAACAAACACTAGAGACCAAAAAAGTTTACACTTAAACTTGCAAACAAAGTGACATGGTGTCACGGCCTCTAACAAACTTAGAATCCATATTGTAAGTGTAACAACATTAAAATAATATATTCCAATTAGAAAGCAAAAGCTAAACTCTTACATCCTTTGCACAACCGACAATAAGTTCACATACTCACTTGGATCTGAATATGAAAAATTATTTATCGTTATCCTAATTATATATTATATATATATACTAAAAAGCATTTGGAAAAAGGGTCCCACGCAAGTGTATTAGGGGATAATTAGCAGCAAATCTGTTTCCTTAAGTGTCATTTATTGGTGTTGGTCCACCTAGCATTATATTATTCGTCACTTTTGTAATTTATTCTAACTGCTACAGTACCATATGAACAGTACACAAGTTTTATACACTGTTTTGAACTCTAAAAACAATGCAAAACACGTATATTCAACTACAAATCAAATCCAAATACTATATATATATACTAAAAAGCATTTGGAAAAGGGTCCCACGCAAGTGTATTAGGGATAATTAGCAAGCAACTGCTTTCCTTAAGTGTCATTTATTGGTGTTGGTCCACCTAGCATTATATTATTCGTCACTTTTGTAATTTATTCTAACTCACATAGACTATACGAATAAGACATTGTTTTATATAATCGTTTTGAACTCTAAAAACAGGTAAAACACGTATATTCAACTACAAATCAAATCCAAATACAACATAAACATATCCAAACATCACAACACCAAAGAAATCCACATCCATAACAACCAATCCTACCCACGCCTCGCCATGACTCATGGCCTGCCTCGGCGTTCGCTGGTCACGAGAACAACCAACCCAAAACGAGTCCAAACAACACCAAATGCTACAAAATAAGTTAAAATAGTTAGTAAAATAAGGAAAATAGAAGGAAACGGGCTATCTCGCCGAAAGTTAAACGAAGTTGACTCGGTGAGCCACCGAATACACGAGTCATCGCTAAACTTTTAGATCCACACAAGTTTTATAGTTTTAAAAGTTTTATAAATAAAATCGGTTTTCTTAAAAAAATAGAATTAGGGGAGCGCGTGAATGGTGTTACCGTCGAGAAAATAGAGGGGATGACAAGGCGTCCTATGATAAGTGGTGGTAGTGGCGAAAGTGGTGGTACGGGCGCAGTCACAGCCAAAAGCTCCAAAGAAAGTAGTGAGCCGATCTAACGATTTGGAAGAAAAGACCGCCGAAAATTTTCCTACGACGGTGGGACCGGAGATGACGGTGGCGGTGTGAGAGAGAGAGAGAATGTGTTGTGGTGTGTTTTAGTGAGAGAGTGGAGTGTTATTATGAGTAATAAATTGGTTTTATAAAATTTGAGAGATCAAATGTGTACAATAAAACTCAAAGGTTATTATTAAAAATAGGGTGAAGGACTAGAAGGACAAGAAGAAAACTTTTAGTAAAATCACCCCGACTCATTAGACATACCAAAAGGACTCGAAAAATTATGCAACTTGCGCCATTGTTCTTGAAATAATTTTACCAATAAAACAAATATAAATACGCATAACTTTATCAAGTCAATTTATTTGGCAAATTCGATTCGCTTCTTGCTTTTAAGATTGTGCCCGCCGATAAAGAATAATGTATGCTTACTGAATTGAAGTCAATTAGAACCGTGTCACGATACCGAATCAAACAGATTTTCAATATCTCATAATATTTTGTATGAAAACGAAAACATCCAAAGAAGAACGCTGCTTCAAATATTTTGCATAGTATATTTTGGTCTTTGCTTACTTTTTCAAATTAATAATACCAACAAAATTTAAGACGCCAAGAACAACAAACGATAAACACCAAAACAAAAAATAAATAAAAATGACACTATCGATAAGGCATCCTGGATGAGTCATTTTGACCCATTACCAAGTACTTAATACAAAAAGATTATGACAAAGACTCCCATACATAAAATAATAGAGGCCAACGCGCAAAATAAATTCTTTTGCAAATTTAGTCCAGTAAATAAAATAGTATAGGCCAACGCACTCCCGCAGCAACGCGCGGGTTAACCCGCTGGTTTTATAACATAAAGACCATAACTCATGTTTCTGTTGATCACATGTCAGTAAATCAGACAATGGTCGAAAAACCCAATAATGAAGATAACAAAACCAACAACATCAAACATAAATATCATTTTTTGAAGCGAAAAATAAATGCCAAGCAATGGCTTTTGAAACTAAGCTAAGATAACAAAAAATACATCACCCTGCGACAATGAAAACATCAATTTATCTCGCCATTTTGACCAAGTCAATATATATGGCAGAGAGGAAGGCTTGTTACTTAGGGGGTGTTGTTTAAGCTTAATTTTGAGCTTACGAACTTATGTCACTTCGGTTTATATTTCATAAGCTCAATTTTTCCAGCTTATAAGCCCACAAGTTTGAAAATAAGACAGAAAATTGGGCTTATAGAATATAAGCCGTGGTGAGATAAGCTCATAAGCCAAAAAGAAGTTAAAACAAAAATGCCTTTAAATGCCCTGTACATGTCATGACAATTCGGAATATTTGTATTTTTTATTGATATCAAGGAGCATTACAGAGACATTACAGTAGCGTTTAGTGGAAGAAACACCATTGTTTTCCACAAAACGTTTTATACAAAATGAAAATGAGATCATGCTCAAAACAATTGTTTTCCATCAAATTTTCAACAAAATAAAATTTTGCATTTCCTAACTTGACAAGAAACTACAAAACTTTTTTTTTTTTACTTGTAACTCAAAACCTCCCCTTCTTTTTTCTACAAAATAGAGAACAATATCAATTGAACGCATTTTCTTTGTTTTCCTAGTTACTCTGTTAAATGGGTCAACCCGTGTAACCTATTTAACCCGCCAACCCAAGTATATATACGGGTTAAATGGGTTGGTTCAAGTTATGTCTAAACACGTTAGGGTTGACATAATGACCGATGATTTAAATGGGTGGGTTTGGTTAGGATTTTCTGACCCGCCAACCTGATAACCCGAACCCGCCAACTCGAACCCGACCTGAATTGTCACCCCTAATAGTAAGTACTTTCAAATAATCATGTGCTTATTTAAAAGTGCTTATTTCCTCACAAATAAAGCAAATAAGACAACAACAAAATCAATTACAATTCCCACACACCCTCTAAAATATTTAAAAAATATAAAAGGCAGAATTAAGTCATTAACCTAATATTTTGTTATTAATATGCATCTAATACTAACAGTGGTTAGTCATTATCTTAACACTTCAAAGTAAACAACATTAAAAACGAAACCCATAAAAGAATTACACATATTAAAACTTTTGGGGTTTTATGTTTGGGTTAAAAATGATTGTGCAGTCGGAAAAAAAAAAAAGTAACGAAAATGTTTTAAAGATCAAGAAAAGTATGACAAGAATTTAGTTTAGGGTTTACCTGTAAATCTCCCAAATTTTCCCATGCAGTGAAAGTATCAATTAACAGTTACTCACAGAATAAACTAAAAAAAAAACGTTTTGCGGAAAATCTGGAAAATCCCACAAATCATGCAATACATTGTTATTTTTTTCCTAATTAATTAACACAAACTTTCTTATTTAAACTAAACTGATAATAAACACAAGCTCCCTTAAATGAACCAAAAAAGTCATTTTATTAACACGTTAATATGTGCCCAGTAGTCACTTGTTAGCAAAACCTTTTTATAATTTATTTTTCTCACCGGTTCTCCATTGTCAACCAAGAATTCGAACTCATCGTCTTTCCTATAACAAAAGAACATGATAAATTATGCACCAACTAAAATCTCAAAATTGCTGAAACACATAATCAAAATCCTAAATTGCAGCCTTTGAAACAAAATTAGACCATCATCATGCATGTAACAAACTACCAAAGAAACCTTGATTGAATAGCAACAAAACTGATCTTTGAGGATATAACTAGTATAGTTAAAAAGTGTTTGCTTTGCAAAATAGATTTAAGTTCCATCACTTACATGCAATACAATTGAAGATTTCCTCTTTATTTTGGATAATAAGTGTTCGGCATCAATGAAACTGCCATTTTTCTTGCTTTGTTTGTGGGTTTGATGACTGATGAGTCATGGAGTATTTTATGTATTTATAAAACACGTGTCTAGTTTCAAATTTATTATATGAAGTTTGGTTTACTCACAACAGAGACAAAGCATTTTACATGAATGTATATTATGTTAATCTATACTTGTATCACCCTCACCCATATTAATTATTTTAAGACTATTAAAAATAAAATTTTAAACAAATACTATTTTATAAACATTATTTACAAATATTTAAAGCATACATAAAACTAAAAAAACACTACTCATTTAATACAAGTATTTAAACGCTTGGTTACAATTATTTACAAGATGAACCGTATAAAGAAAGGGCAAAAATAGCATAGAAACAAGTGTGTAAACCAAAAAATGAAGGTGGCCTTGGTATTAAAGATCTTGGATTATGGAATGAAACTCTCATGACTAAGCATCTGTGGAATGTGGCAAGCAGTAAGGAGTCTTTATGGGTTAAATGGATCAATGTGGTAAGACTAAAAGGTACTAGTGTTTGGGAGATAGCATGTGACAAGAGCTCAAGTGTTGGATAGAAGCAACTTATGGCCTTTAGTGACGAAATGAGAACACATGTGATGAGTAAAGTTGGTAATGGTGCTAGAATTTTCCTATGGCATGACAAGTGGTGGGTCCAGAACTTTTGAGTAATTTCATTTCTATAGATGGAGTGGCACAAGCAAGTTTGGATAACTCTATGAAAGTTAAAGACATGATTCATGAGGGACAATGGTGTTGGCCTGATGGTTGGAGTAACGAATTCCCAGTTATTCAAACAATTCCTATGCCTAGCTTGAATGAGGAGTCTAAAGATTAGTATTTGCGGTATTCTAATGATGGCAGAAGTGTTAACTACTCCACTAATAGGGCATGGAAAGATTGGAGAGTAAGTGGTACTAAAGTGGAATGGGGTGATCTTATTTGGTTTTCTAACTGTCCTCCCAAATACTCCTTCATGATGTGGATTGCAATTAATGGAAGACTGTCAACACAAGATAGAATTAGTAAGTGGTACGTTGACAAACAAATGGCTTGCTCTCTTTGTAATATTTGCCCTGATTCTTTAAATCACCTATTTTTTGAATGCTCCTACCCTAATAAGATATGGGTGGATTTAAAGAAGAGGACATGCCAGGAAGCAGTTCCTGATAAACAGTAGTATATTGTGAGACATATGGAAAGTTTGATAGATTAATAAAGAGTGTATTGAGAAAAATTGTACTTGCAACATATGTCTATTACATATGGAATCAAAGGAACAAAGGGATGTTTACTAGTGATGAAAGGGATAATAAAGAAATGCTCGCAACTGTGGTTAACTATGTAAGACTGAAATTGTCTAGTCTTCAAGTCAAGAACACTGCTCAGGTATTGGAAATTGGTAAGAAATGGAGAGTTGTTATGAATGTTAAGAAAGGAGACTGTGCTTTATTGGAAGAGATTGATGATGAAAGCAGGCGGTGATAACACAGTGGGCATATTTGCAATCCTTGGCTTTCTTAGACTGCATAAAGAGGTGTTTGGGTTAAGAGATTTTATGCAGATGGCTAATACCTTGGGGCACAACTTTACCTTGGATAAGGCCTAAGAGTGTTCTGTGTATCTAGTTGGGGTAGCATTACACCTCTTGGGCTTTATCTAGTTGTAAGTAATGATCCCATAAAGTAGTTTTCTGCGGTTGATATGTCAGTGATCAACATTTGATCTTGACTGATTTTCTAATGCTAAAGGTTTGGAATGCTTTGTGAGATCCATATCCTTTATAGTATTTGGCAGAGTTGAGGTTCAAGATTTTCTGCAAAATGAAATGGTTTTACCTTATATCTTCAATTCTAGCTTTTGGAATTTGAAAATGATATTAAACTTATTACAAATGATAGCCTTGTATCTTGGTTCTCATTAATCATGTCTTTCCTATAAGCTTCTAAACAACCTCTTAACGGGCCTTTGTTAGGTAATTCATGTTTGGGGTCTTATCTGGAAATAGTCTATTGAGAACCATAAAGTAGGTTTCCATTTGTGAAGGGTAAAGTGAGTTTGGAGGGCAGTGTATGAAGATAGGAATAGTGAGGAGTGAAAGATGAACCTATCTAGTCCTATTTATACACTGCCGCATGAGGTTGGGTGATTCTCCCTCAAGGTGAGTGTTCCCAAGATTCTGAAGTCTTTTGTAAAGATGGATGTAGAAAACTAGAAGGGGGGTTGAATAGTTTACCGATTAAAAACTTTGTTTTGAAACTTATTGAAAGATCAATTGATATTGATCTTAAGTATGTTAATGAAATATGCAAGCAATATGTAATAAGTAAATAAGGAAAGAAATGATCAAACCACAACAAGTTGTTTATAGTGGTTCGCCTACAAGGACTCTTTTCCTTGCCTCTACTCCACCCCCGAGTCTCACACTCGAGAGTTTAACTTCACTAGTCAACAAGCTCTTTCACCGCGGAGAAAACCTTTACACTTCGCTTACACTATTTCCGACACTAAGCTAGATGTCGAGTTCTTTCCAAGTACAACTACTCCCACACATAATGTATTTTGAGGACTAAAATACTAACCACTCACACTCACAAGATTATGATGGTTTGATACAACAATGAAGTATGGATCAACACTAGATCATACAACACTAAACAAACAAGACTTCCAACTTCTCGTTGAAGCTTGAATATGACTTGATCTTCTTTGCTACAAAAGAGATCACTAATATGATATGAAACCGAGTTAGAAAGGTTGTAGAGAAGATGTATATGAGAGTATGTTAGAAAGGATGAGACACTACTTGGCTTGGCATTGCTATTTATAGCCAATTGGACAGAGTCCTGACGACCACGGACCCTTAAAGGGTTCCGCCTGTACCAATTTGGTACCGCATCCGATAACAAGATATCAAATCTTGCCTAAAGTCAACTCTATCTAGTGAGATTGTGCAAGATATGAAGAGTACAAATCTTCACAAAATATTTAATGGAATCTTCCAATGATTTCCATGATGTAATACATGATGTCAAATGTTGTATTACTATTTATAGAAATATGCAATGCTTAAGTAGTGTTTGGTTTTAAGAACCTAACACATTCTACAAACTACTATCATACATAATGATTAGAGTTATATCAAGATGTTACTAATCATAAATGTAAATGCTTGAATGATGAATATATTGTTTGAGAAAGCTTGTTTTAATATCTAATAAACTTGACAAGTTTTAAGCTTTTATAAATTAAATTTACTTTTGTCGTTAACAAAACTTAGGCAAAGATCAAAATATAAATAACGCTTAATGATCTATATTTGTATTAACAATCTCCCCTTTTGTTGAGGACAAAATATAAATTTTATTTTTATAAAAGAAACAAAGTTTGTACAAGAGTTATTAAAATATTAGTTTTAGAACTTGAAAAGGAAATGATAATGCAGTATGAAATTTGACTTTATATGAAAGTCAAAGAATTCATTAGTTGATGCATGATGTTGACTTTTTCGAAAGTCAGTATGCGTTTGACTTTTTAAGAAAAGTCAAGTATTATCAATGAGAGTTCTGCTTGACTTTTAGAAAGTCAATGTATGCGCTTGACTTTTTCGTAAAAGTCAAATATAAATAGTTTCAAAGTTCTATATTTTCTCCCTTTTGTCTCAACAAAAGAAGAGGCTATGGAATGTAATGAGCTCGAGCAATTATCTCCCCTTGTTCAAAGCTCCCCAAATTGGGTGCTTTAATGGGAAGATACATGGATTGTGAAAATAAAGCTACAAAAATTGTTAGTAATAATGATCAATCACAAGCATTTCCAAACACTATGTAATGACACCAACAATGTAATAAACAACATTCATTAGTTAAAATTTTCATGAGTAAAGATCATGAAAAGAGAACACAATGATGTGTTTCTAGTACAAGAAAATAAAAATTATCCTAAGAAAGCAAATAAAAGAAAGACTATTCTAAAACCATCCTAAAGTGATGGTGGATGGAAAGAGCGCTTGAGACGCTCAAGAATGCGGTCGAGGATGAACCTCATTTCTTCGTGGAAGTCATGGACCATAATTCGGGTCCGTTCCACTGCTTGACCCGCTTGCTCACAAGTTGAGCAACCATGCCTCGGAGGGTAGAAAGTTTGGGAGGCGTGGTGGTGGAATGGTGGATGTGTTGGTGGTGTTAGGGATGTTTGGAGTGGTCATGATGGATGCACGCAGCACTTTTGCATTTGCATTGTCTCACTTAAGTGAGAATCCACCATGCCTTTGAATTAGTGGAGGTTGTGGAGTTCGGCTGAATCTCCTCTCTAGTGGGATTGTCATCCCACATGCACTCCGGAATGTCCTCAATATGAGGGACATCGATGATGGAAGTGATGATCCTCGTATAAAGGACCATGAATGTCCTTGTGAATGGGGTGAAAAGGATAGGTCTTGGCCCTAATGGGCGTTTGGGTCAATGGATGACCGAGGGGTGACTCATGAGCGATTCGCTCAATTGTGCCAAAAGATGGCAATGGTGGTGGATGACTGCCTGGAGGCAAGTCCTCCAAGTCCTCAGGAAAGGATTTGGTGATGTTGGTGGAGTTGAAAATAACTCGTTAGGATCGTATATATGGTTGATATGGTGAATCGGAGGTCTTGGAAGATGGAAGAAACCCATCTTCAAGTTAGAGAGAGAAAGCTAGAGAGAAGGAAATACTATGTGTTTATTGATAAGAAAAGGTGAATTACATTAAAGAGATCTCACCCTCCATGGAAGTATGGAGGGTATTTATACCCAAACACTTACATCTATTACTAAATGACATAACAAGCCCTTGTGTTTGAGGTAACAAAGATAGAAATGTAATCCCGCCAATGTCGCTCCATTTACGAGTTAGAGCGATTCCAACAATCTTCCCCAATGGGACGACATAAGGGATTACTTACAACATTTACTACAAATAAGGAAAACAAATAAAGAAAGGTCTTCATAAGCTCTTCAAGTGCCGAGGATGATGAAAGTTTACGCTTTTGTCTTCTTCTCGTACCTTGACTTGAGAACCGCTTTTCTTCACTTGTAGGCAAATGATGTAATATGCATAAATTGATTAACTTCCCCAATTCATGCCGCATGTCTTTAGTAGCTTCTCCGACACTCCTTTTGGCGAAGTTTCAATCGCCCCCCCAACCGACAACCGTCTTCGCAGATTCAAACTTTGATGTAGTGAACATTTCTCTAACTTTGACGCCAAGACGCAATGAATTTGTAGATGAGCAAGAAACCACACAAGGTAACTCGACTTGTTGCGGAAAATCCGTTCGGGGTAACATGCAAGAAATCAACAAGATCTTCTCACGTATGTAGATGCTTCACACGAAATGAGACTACGGAAGACGAAATGAAACGACTTCCCCAATGTCATGGGTCTATCGGAATAGTAGTTACCGGTTAATCTGCAATTACACGATAAAACGACCGTGTGTAAGGCATCATAGCATCCTATTTAGGTAATCTTCACACGATAACTCGTGAAAGTGAGACGATAACACCAAAGTGAGACGTTTGAACCACAAATCGCCTCATTTCTTCCCCGATTGAAGAAATTCATGAAAGGAAACGGGTTTCGAAAAAATCCAAAACATCAAAGAAGCAAGGAACACCTATACTCTCTTCCCCGATGTTTTCAACGAATCGTAATCATACACCACGTATGTTGATGATGAAATTGGAGACATCGAAACCATGTATGTTCAATTAATCGAACAAGTGTGAAGTACCATAAATATCTCGCGAGAATCAATTGTCGATAAAACTTCTACTCATGTATACTCTTCTCGCCTAACTCTTTACCGAATTCCATTATCATTCTCGACGCTTTTGTAGTGACTCATCGATGGAGAAACCCAATATGACGAACTTGAGATTGAAGTAAAATAACCCGAACTTGTGACTTAAACTTGCACTATTGTCGACGAAGAACCCTTTTTCGAATCCCGATCGAAAAAGGTAAACTTATAGTTTCTCAAATTATCCACACCTAAGTGCGACACTTGAGCACAACAACGTAACTCCTTAAAAGTGATAGTTATAAGTCGTGAGCACAACAACGTAACTCCTTACATCAGGTTCAACTAGATAACTCAAGTCTTTGTCATTCGAAACGGCTAAAGCTCGAACAAGGATCTCAAAGAATCATGCATCCAACCAACCCCGATATCTTTAGATACTAAGTACACGCATCCGTGATATCCCACTTCAACCTCAAATAAATAATAATGAATTCTCGTCGTAATCACATCTTGCGGTTAAATGCCCAAAACTAGCCTTCGTTAACGGTTTAAAATGAACTTTGATAATGGTTTATCCCGATCTTGTCAAAAATGTATCCCCGTGAAAATTCGTCATACCAAAAATACCACTCTTTTGCCAAAAATATTAACCCAATGTATTAAAAATACATTGGAAAATGTATTCATTTTAGCTAAATTTCCCTTTATCAAAATGTCGGATGCAATAGGTGTGTCAATTCAGCCTAATATTGCATTTTGATGATAAATATCACTGCAGCCCAACGAACCAAAGTTAACTTGCAGCCCAACACAGTTATGCGGATAAGAAGTCCAAATAAGATTCGGATTAGGCCCACAGCAAACAATAAGACATTAAGACCCGATCTAACTCAAAGATAATAACCGCTATTAAAGTAAGACCTAGATGCATAATGTCTTAACCCTAATACACATAGTAATCCAAATCCGCCTACCACACTCCAATAACTCTCTCACCAAACTCTTTCACTCATATCCAAATCTCAGATCAAATCTCAACTTCTCACCAAATCACATCTCAAAACCCAAATCTCATCGAACAAAAAACACACTCGAACGCACCTTTATCATCATTTTAAGCTCAAGCAAAATCAAGAAAGCAAGACAAAGGCTTCAAGATCCTCTCAGGGTCTAAGGTAGGTTTTGATTTGAAGTGTTGTTTATCATGTTTTAAACGAACCAAGTATAAGAGAGGATAACATAGTTGTTATCTTCCTTGTTCTTATATTTCGGATATTGATAAAAAAAATTGATCGATGATTTTGATATGAGTTCAAGATAAGATTCTTTGAAAGGTTGAGGAATTGAACCATATTTGAGATCGATTTTGATTTTATTCAGTTTTTAGTCGATTGAGTAGTTTGGATATGGGATAGAGTAATTGTTGAAGATGTGATATGTTTGAGATGGATGAGATGTATTCGAGTCATATGAAATTTGTATGAGGTAGCTTAGGTTGTGGACCGATGAAGGTTGGAAACAACTGAGGTCAATTGAGTCGATGGTATTTGGTATTTGGTCAATGATGTTAGTCGTGGTCAGGTCGAGTTTTTACCAAGTTTACGCGTAACCCTTTTTGTTCAAAGAAAAACTGTTTTACGCGCATGTCCTACGCGTAACCATAGTTACTCGTAACATTTTTCCATATTCCTTATGCGTAAGCGTAATATCTTATCGTAAGACATGTTTCTTAAGCGTAAACATTGTCTTAAGCGTAAGTTATACGCAGAAACCATTTCTTCTGCAGAACTTCACGCCACACGCGTAACTTGCTCAGATTGATCCTTATGCGTAAGTTTAGGTTTTGACCCTTGACTTTTTCCGCGATGTTTTTCCGACCAATATTCCGCTCATTCATGATAAACACGTAAACCGATCGCAAATAGCATATTTTTACCCGTTTGACCATGAGACTTGACTAGAAACCATCAAAATTTTCACGAGATATGAGACAAAAACGATACGGTGTAACAAAGATAATACAAATTGTGTGGAAAACAATTTTTTTTTTTGACTTTTACATTTCTGTTAACCCATACAAATTTTTTGACCAAAAAAATACATAAACTTGAATAAAAAAACTGTTTAACACTAAAATATTGTTAAAAGTTAACAACTTTGGTGAAAAAACATATTTTTATACAAGAATTTGACAAGATAACATCACCAAAAATCAACCAATGATAAAAATCGGACCTTGCTCTTGATACCAATGTTAGGATTGTATATATGGTTGATATGGTGAATCGGGAGGTCTTGGAAGATGGAAGAAACCCATCTTCAAGTTAGAGAGAGAAAGCTAGAGAGAGAAGGAAATACTATGTGTTTATTGATAAGAAAAGGTGAATTACAAAAGAGATCTCACCTCCATGGAAGTATGGAGGGTATTTATACCCAAACACTTACATCTATCACTAAATGACATAACAAGCCCTTGTGTTTGAGGTAACAAAGATAGAAATGTAATCCCGTCAATGTCGTTCCATTTACGAGTTAGGAGCGATTCCAACAAACTCCATGGGAGTGAGAGTGGGAGACCTTGGTGAAGGTGGTGAGGGTGTTTTGGATGTTTGGATGGGTGCCGGTGGAGGTGAAGTAGGGGTTTTTGTTGGTGGTGGAGTGGTGATCACAATGTGTGATGAAGTGGGTGTAGCTAAAGTAAGATGTGTATCATCTCTAATGGGAGATGAGATGGTGAGTGGTGAAGATTCGGATGATGAGCTAAGATGAACAAAACAACAAGGCCTTACGCCATTCTAGCGGTTTTCTTGCAAGGTTTGGTGATGATTTAGTCATTTTTAACTTGGGTTTTGATTTGCTAGATAGTAGTGAGAATGAAGAAGGTGTGAAGATGATCATGGTAAACCCTTTCAATTTATAGAGGTAAGAAATTGTTGAGAAATGGTTTGATTTGATGTTGAACCATTGAAGAGATGAGGTTCTAATGATTTGGAAGTGGGTTGAATGCTAGTCATATCACCCAAGTCAATCCATACAAAGAAGATGGAGTGAATAAGAAAAGATATGCAATAAATGTGTTCTAGTGAGTGGAATTTCCTAATATTCGATTACCCACGGTTTGAAGGTACCAAAATTTGGTTCCTTCCTTTACGCCAAAGGGCTCCTTGGGTGGATTTTTCAAATTTTTGAATTTTGGTGGAAATGGATTTCTTATATACCTTAGTGAATAATACTAGTTCTAATAACAAAGATAAACTAGTTAAGATTGATTTCTAAGTGATGGAAGATAATTTGGAATCACGAAGAGTCGAAATTGAAAATTACGGAAGATCCACGGCACCAAAATCATACACCTGACGGTACCCAAAAGGGTGCTGTCCGTCCTCAGACAGTATGGCGGTACCAAACTACATAAAGGACGGTACCAAAATTATGGTGTCGTCTCGATCCGTGAGTGCTAAAATATGGATGAGTAATGCGTTTTAGGTGTCGGGAAATTTCAAACCCGAAATTTTCTCAAAAGTTGTTATACTAAACATTTCTAGTTAGGAAAAGTAAATAACACATATGTAAACATAGTGGAGCATAGATTTTGAGCAAGGCTTATTGATTTCCACAATATAGTGAAAATGGGTAAAATTTGATAGCATACTTGTGCTATCCCCCTGCATGAGATTGTTAGCATACACCATTGTTTCAAGTTATATTATCATCCTACATAATAAAAACAACTAAATAGTATCAAACATTAACGATAATGCATTGTTCCAAACACTCCTTAAAGTACCCTTATTTGTCCAATTTCTTGTAAATCTTGTTCATCATCCTACCAAGGCACTTGAACATTCCTTAGTTTGCTTGAATTTCACGATTCATTCTCAACCTCGGGAAGAGATGCGTAATACTCATGAGGTGGAAGATGAGAGCTTGGAAGACCATCCTGAGCTATTTGATGATGATGATGAAGGAGTTGGAGGTTTAGCCTCTTGCCTTTAGTCTTAGCAACTCGAGCATCACCAAAGGCACAAAGATGTGAGGAATGAGATCATAGTGAAGGTGCATCCCTTTGGGGTTGGTGGAATTGGAGCGAAGTTTCTATAGAGACGGTGAGAAGCATCCCGTATGGAAGAGCAACGGATCCTTGAGTTGGAATATCAATCATTCTCCTAGCTATGTAGTAGGCTAAGTTGAATGGTTGTCGGGTGGACAAGTTGTAGAGCATGTGGCAAAGACAAGCGTTTATGTGATCCCTATTCCTATGGTGCTAATGACGCTTGCTCTAAGTAACTCCTCCCATTTCTTAAATTGCTTAAGTTCATTTAGCTCCATTCCATATGGATCTCGGTCTACCTCTTTTCCTTTCGGGTTACTCGGGTTGTATCCGTTTTGGGTTAAAAGGTGTTCACGGATGACATCCTTATCGGCCAAACGGGTTAGATAGGGAGAAGTGCGGTCGTTGATTGCATCAAGGGCGGTGAGTGACCACTTATCCGTGTAGACACAAGTTCCTCGGTTGGGAATTCCTAGTACTCTAAATTCACTTAAGGTGATGGTGTAGTCATTTTGGTTGATTCTAAAGCTAAGACAAAATTCATCATCATCTTCATCACTAAAACCGTCACACTAGCATAGAATTCTAACACGAACCTAGGACAAATTGGTTCATCAATGTCAAGAAGACAATCGAATTGAATGGCGGCTAGTTCTTCACGAAGATTGGTATGCTCAAGGAAGGATGGGTGAATGGTTCTACCCTGGAAATACCTTGATTCTAGACCCTAAATATTTCTACTTGTTCCTTGGTGAGTCATTTGGTTTTGTGGTGTTTGGGAATGTAGTTAAGAGTGTCTTTGTGATCATAGAATCTTGCGGCTACCATGGTTATTCCTAAGGACAAGAATTAATATGTTAAAAAAAATGAAAATAAATTTTAACGTTTTTGATTCTAGTGTGTGCCTATATGAAAACAATTTGGAGTTGCGGTTATCTCGACTCATTTTATGCACAAAATGGTTTTAGTGGAGTGTTTGGCAAATACCATGAGATAACCCAAATGCTCCTAATTCAATGTGGCTACATTTGAATATACTCGGGAGTGCATATTAGTTAGGCAATACCTTTAGTATTCAAGAGCATGCAAGTGATGAAAATTTTAACGTTTCTATTTGTATTAGCAATGAAAAAAATGTTTTCCTACAAGTGAGAAGCTTTTCAAAACTTTTGACATGGGGTGTTTGGTTGTTTGAATAAGGCCTTATATTTATTATCTATCAATTAGTGGGAAACATGATTTGTTTATGCAATATGATAATGTAGTACCTAATTTGAATGACTAGTTATGCAATTTGCCAATTGAATTCATATTTGGTATAAAAGCATACATAAAACCCCATGTAATGATTTGTGATAGTTTTGTGCATAAATAAGAATCCTAGACTCGAATTAAGAGATGAAATGTAGTTAGGATACTTACAATGATTTTATCTTGATGATTAGTGAGTGGGAAGATGACAATAATGAGCTTGGTTTAAGTTTTACACGTTTTGGTAAAGTGGGTTGTGAGGAAGAGGATGTTATGTATATAGCGGTTTTGTACAGAGACACCACGGACGAGGCACCAAATTTTTGGTTCCGTCCGTGTTGTCGCTTGGTGCCGTACACTACTGATGCGCATACAAGGCAAAATTGTTTTGGCTTGACTATTCTAATGTTTTAGGCTATGTTTATCCTACATGTTTGGTTCCATTAACCTAAACCAAGTCTAAGAAGATTAAAAGGTTCTCGTTTAAGAGGTTTAGTAAAGATGTCGGCAATGTTGTCTTGGAGGATACTTTCTCGATTGAAATGTTTCCTTTTGAACATTGTCGCAAGAAAGTGATGACGGATTTCAATGTGCTTAATACGAGCATGTTGAGCGGTATTTTCTTGAGATCGATGGCTCCTTGTTGTCGCAGTATCACAATGTCGTTGAGATGAATTCGTAGTCTCACGAGAGCTTGCTTCATCCAAAGAGCTTGTTGACATGCTTTTCCTATTGAGACGATTCGGCTTCAAGGTAGAGATGGCTAAAGCCGTTTGCTTCTTTGCAAACCATGAGGTAAGACAATGTCCAACAAAAGTACAAATACCACTTGTACTCTTTCTATCGACATAATCACCGGCATGATCCGAGTCGGCATACACTATGGTTTCAATACTCGTTCCTTTGGGATACCATAATCGTAAACACTGCTCCCTTAATATATCTAAAATCCTTTTAATGCTTCTAAGTGTGATGCCTTTGGGTTTTCTTGAAAGCGAGCACATGAGACAAACACTAAACATAATGTCGGGTCTACTAGCCGTAAGATAGAGTAGGCTACCAATCATTCCTCTATATTTAGTGTTATCTACTTGATTCACCTTCTTCGTCTTGGTGAGTTTAGTGTCCGAGGACATGGGTGTTTTAGTTGGTTTGGAATCTTCAAGACCAAATTTCTTAAGCATGTCTTTTATATATTTAGATTGGTTAAAGAAAATACCATCTTCTAGTTGTTTAATTTGAAGTCCTAGAAAGAAGTTTAACTCACCCATCATACTCATTTCAAACTCGTCATGCATGATTTTAGAAATCATTACATAGTTCTTGACAAGTTGATCCGAATATAATGTCATCAACGATATTTGAACAATAATAATTTTCGATTCCTTTTCTTAGTAAAAGAGTATTGTCTACTAATCCCATAGTATATTTGTTATCAACAAGAAAAGTCTTAAGGCGGTCGTACCAAGCTTTAGGTGCTTGTTTAAGGCCATATAATGCTTTCTTGAGTTTGAAGACATGATGTGGTTTCTCAAAGTCGGTAAAACGGGAGGTTGAGCAACATACACTTCTTCGTTAATAAACCCATTAAGGAAAGCACTTTTAACATCCATTTGAAATAATTTAAAGTCATAAGCGCGTGCATAAGCAAGTAATATTCTAATAGATTCAAGTCTAGCTACCGTGCATAAGTTTCATCATAGTCAATTCCTTCTTGTTGATTATAACCTTGTGCAACAAGCCTAGCTTTGTTTCTAGATACTACACCATTTTCGTCCATTTTGTTTCGAAGACCCATTTTGTTCCAATTAGGGGTGAGCATGGTGCGGGTTGGTGCGGGTTTTGGTAAAATCGAACCGCATCCGCAATGCGGTTTTAAAAATGAGAATCGCAACCGCCGGTTTTGCGGGTTTGCGGTTTTATGTTTTTGCGGTTTTACGTTTGGTTTTGCGGGTTTTATGGTTTTAAAGTTTTTTTTCAAATTCTATTTTTGGTATATATTTATTATAGAATAAATATATCATATGGTTACATAATGAGTAAAAACATATATATACTAATGTTGGGTATTAGTATGAAATTATAAATCTCTAAAATAATAAAAGTCAAATGAGATGAATTTTTTACAATTTCGACGATATATTGATAGAAAAACAAAATTATATGATATAAAAACTCAGACAATAATTAACTAATGAAATTCGTTTGAAATAACTAATTATGAAAAAATATTAACAAAAGTATTTAATCATACAAAAATTATAGAATATAGTTGGTTTATTTAAAATAAAAATAAAAATATATTTGAATATGACTTTGCGGTTCGGTGCGGTTTTGCGGTGCGGTTTTGGTGGAAACGAAACCGCACCGCAAAATGCGGTTTTATTTTCAAGAACCGCACCCGCGTTTTTGTTGCGGTTTCGGTTTTTGCGGTGTGGGTTTTGCGGTTTTGTGCGGGTTTGCGGTTTGCGGTGCGGTTTCTGCTCACCCCTAGTTCCAATTATAGTTTGATCTTTTGGTTTTGGAACTAGTTTCCAAACATCATTTCTAACGTATTGATTTAGTTCTTCTTGCATGGCAATTACCCATGATTCATCTTTTATTGCTTCATTTATGGTTTTTGGTTCAATGGTGGATACAAAACAAAAATGATTACTTTGATTTTGAGCTTGTGACCTTAAGGTTCTTTGATTAAGTTTTCCTATGACCTTTTCTAATGGATGACTTTTAGACTCTTTGATGTTGACAATTTCCTTATTTGATGGTTCATCTTCCTTGTTATTATTAATTTGACTTTCTATTATTTGACTTTCAACTAAGTCATCATCTACCAAAGGTGATGTCTTAGAGGGAGGTGGACTTTCGTCAAATGTTATGTTCAACGATTCCTCGACTATCATTGTTTCTTTATTTAGCACAATGTAAGCTTTACTAGTTTGAGAGTAACCAAGAAATACACCTTCATAAGACTTTGGGTCAAACTTGGTGAGATAATCCTTAGTATTAAGAATAAAACATTTACAACCAAAGATTTTAAAATATCCTAATGTTGGCTTTTTACCTTTATAAAGTTCATATGGTGTTTTGTTTAGGAAAGGACGTATTAGGACTCTATTTAAAATATATGTAGAAGTGTCAACGGCGTTACACCAAAACTTTTGAGGAATGTTTTGTTCATTAAGCATTGTTCTACTCATTTCTTGAATTGTTCTATTTTTACGTTCTACTACTCCATTTGATTGAGGTGTTCGTGGAGCGGAAAAGTTATGTGTTATACCATTTGTATCACAAAAGTTTCCAAATTGAGTTTCGTTGTCAAATTCACGACCATGATCCGTTCGGATCGACATAATTTTGACACCTAGAAGATTTTGAATTTTCTTGCTAAGTATTTCAAATTTATCAAAAGCTTCATTTTGGTTTTCAAAATAACGTCCAAGTAAACCTTGAGTAATCATCTACTATGACCAAAGTGTATAAGTTGCCTCCATAGCTTCTTATAGCGGATGGTCCAAACAAGTCCATATGTAATAATTCTAGACACTTAGATGTGGACACCATATTTTTAGATTTGTGACTACTATGTGTTTGTTTACCAATTTTGCAAGCGTCGCAAAAGTGTTGGTCATATTTTAGTTTTGGTAAATTCCTAACCAACTCTTTTGAAGATAGGTTCTCATATAAGTCTCATATTAGCGTGACCTAAGCGCCTATGCCAAAGAGATGAGCTATCGTCTAATTTTGTTAAGCAAAGTTTGTCATTATATGTTTTATCTATTTTCATGACGATATGTTATTTTTCCTAACTCCTTTAGCTATGGTGATACCATCTTTTAGTATTTTACTACCATTTTCATCAAATAGTACTTTATACTTTTTATCACATAGTTGGCTAATACTAAGTAGATTAAATCTAACCTATCCACATGAGCAACATTTTCAATAGTTAGAGAGTTATGAGCAATCGTACCTTTGCCAATGATTTTGCTTTTGAGATTGCTACCGAAAGTGACATTACCTCCGTCATACTCTTGGTATGATGAGAAGAGACTTTTGTTGCCGTCATGTGTCGTGAGCATCCACTATCTTATATACATTCATCAGGTTCCAATCCAACTTTCAAGCATACCTAAGAAGCAAATAACTCAAACATTTGGTCCCCAATATCTCATGGGTCCGTTTGGGTTAAACATACCATTTATTTGATTCATGTATGGAAATGATGGGTAAGGGTTCCATGGCATGTAATCTGGAGTTTGATATGGTCTAGGAAAGTTTTGATTCCAACCGTTGTGTTGGTAGTTAGGTTGAGCGTTGTGGTTGCTCTTAGGAAAGGCGTTTGGCAAAAGAAGTTTTATATCGTTGTTGAGTAGTTTTGATCTAAATTTATTTTTAACAAGTCCTACTCCCGATATAATGGCCGGTTTTAGTTTAACATTATCATTGGTTTTCTTTGTTACTTTAACAAATTCAAGACGGTCCGTATTGCGAACATTCTTACATTGGTACCATGGTACCATTTTACTGTGGACGGAACCCTTATTTTGGTTCCGTCTCGTCCGTGTTGTATCTTCAGCAATTTTGACGAATGTTCGTCCTTTCGCCGCTTTGTTTTGACTCTTTGAAATTAATACTTCATTAAAACCTAGCCCATTCCTCGCCTCTCGGTGTTTTATGGATTTTAACTATTTCATCGGCAAGAGCGATGTTTTTGTTAAACCTTTTGAACTTAGAATTATTTTCTATTAAAACTTCTTGTGTGAGCTTTAGTTTTTCTATTTCAAGATTAAGCTCTTGACATGATTTACAATCATCGTCATTTGCTTTTCCTTTTCAAGACGTTTTGCTTTTTCTTTTAACTCATATACCTCATTTTCCAAAACTCCTTTTGGTTTTAGAAATTTATTTTAGTTATGATTTTTAGACTTAGCTCACACAATTGATTATATTGTTTTTGCAAGGTGTCATCATCTATAGAAGAATAAAAGAGTCGGAAAGTACCTCATTTGACTCATGTGCCATTAGAGCGAACTCTTCCTTGCTTGATTCTTCATCGTCTTCACTATCACTCCAAGCACCACTTACAAAAGCTCGTTGACTTTTGCTTTTAGGTGGCTTGGGACATTCTCCTATGAGATGACTTGCATCACCACATCTAAAACACTTTCTTTCACCTTTAATCTTCTTATCATCCCGATCTTTTCGGAATGGCTTTTTCTTCTCGAGGTTGTCTTACAAACTTTCCTCTTCTTCTAAAGAACTTCTTGAAATCTCTAACGGCCATGGCATACTCCTCATCTTCACTATCGGAACAAGATTCACCATCATCGCTGATTCCGCCTTTGCTTTAAGAGCAACGGATTTGATCTTCTCCTTTCTTCCTTTGATGATCTCCGAATCTTTCTCCATTACCATTTCGTGAACTTTGAGGTTGCCAATTAGCTCGCCTAGTGACATTATCGAGATCTTTTGATTCTTCAATAGCGTCACTTTAGCTCTCCATTTGGGATGGAGTGCTCTAAGAAATTTCGACAAAGTTCTTACTACGAAAAGATTCATCAAGTGCTTTAAGTGATGTAATGATAGTGTTAAACGAGCAAAGCCACAATCAATGGTTTCATCTTCGGGATAACAAATTGTTCATATTGTTGAACAAGAAGATCAATTTTGTTATCCTTGACTTGTGAATTACCTTGATGTGTAACAATTAAAGATTCCCAAATATCTTTGGCGGTTTCACACATAAAATTCTTTCATATTCTTTTCTAGGTAAAGCATTATAAAGCATCATTTTAGCTTCATTATTTTTAGCAACTAATTTCTTTTGTTCATCAACGGAAATATCCTTTGTTGTAGAACTAAAATCTCCTTTAACAATAATAAACCAAAGATCTATATCTTTTGATTTTACATATGTTTCAAACGGTTTTCCAATAGATAAATCCATTGGTTTCAAAGAGTGGTGGTCTTTGCATGATTGCCCTTCTTTAAAGTTTTAATCCATGGATCGCTTCAAGTTTATAAAATACAAGTTATTTTAGAAATTCTTGAGCAACGAGGCTCGGTACCAATTGTAGAAAACTAGAAGGGGTTGAATAGTTCTACCGATTAAAACTTTGTTTTGAAACTTATTGAAAGATCAATTGATATTGATCTTAAGTATGTTAATGAAATATGCAAGCAATATGTAATAAGTAAATAAGGAAAGAAATGATCAAACCACAACAAGTTGTTTATAGTGGTTCGGCCTACAAGGACTCTTTTTCCTTGCTTCTACTCCACTCCCCGTGTCTCACACTCGAGAGTTTAACTTCACTAGTCAACAAGCTCCTTTCACCGCGGAGAAAACCTTTACACTTCGCTACACTATTTCCGACACTAAGCTAGATGTCGAGTTCTTTCCAAGGGTACAACTACTCCCACACATAATGTATTTTGAGGACTAAAATACTAACCACTCACACTCACAAGATTATGATGGTTTGATACAACAATGAAGTATGGATCAACACTAGATCATACAACACTAAACAAACAAGACTTCCAACTTCTCGTTGAAGCTTGAATATGACTTGATCTTCTTTGCTACAAAAGAGATCACTAATATGATATGAAACCGAGTTAGAAAGGTTAGAGAAGATGTGTATGAGAGTATGTTAGAAAGGGATGAGAAACTACTTGGCTTGGCATTGCTATTTATAGCCAATTGACAGAGGCGTCCACGGACGGCGGACCCTTAAAAGGGTTCCGCCTGTACTAATCTGGTACCGCCACCGACAATCAAGATATCAAATCTTGCCTAAAGTCAACTCTATCTAAGTGAGATTGTGCAAGATATGAAGAGTACAAATCTTCACAAAATATTTAATGGAATCTTCCAATGATTTCCATGATGTAATACATGATGTCAAATGTTGTATTACTATTTATAGAAATATGCAAATGCTTAAGTAGTGTTTGGTTTTAAGAACCTAACACATTCTACAAACTACTATCATACATAATGATTAGAGTTATATCAAGATGTTACTAATCATAAATGTAAATGCTTGAATGATGAATATATTGTTTGAGAAAGCTTGTTTTATATCTAATAAACTTGACAAGCTTTAAGCTTTTATAAATTAAATTTACTTTTGTCGTTAACAAAACTTAGGCAAAGATCAAAAATATAAATAACGTTTAATGACGATATTTGTATTAACAATGGAAATGTAGGAATCTTGGTAGACCCCTTGACTAGAATGGTAAAGGTGGCTATAACCTGCATTATGAAGCCTCTTCACCTTCCCATTTGATACATTGTGGATGATGGTTGAATGGTCAAGCGTGGGAGGTGATTATGAAAATGTAATACTGAAGTTATGGTCTTGGTGCAACAATGGGTGATTTTCAGAAGTGATATGTGATGCATTATGAATGAAAATGTAACAGATGAATGGAACAATTGAGATTTGCATCTGAGAATGAGTCCTCTGTTTTGACTCTGTTTTGTTAAAAATAAGTAGCATAAGCTTGTCAGATATCGAATAGGCTATGGAATTGTTGATTTGAGTATCCTGGTCTTGGGCATGTCCAACCAGTCGGTGTTGTTTTAAAACTGTACAAAGTTTCCATTAATATATATCATTCACCCTTTGCACACAAAAAAACACCCATTCATCAAAAAATACAACTATTTAACAACAATGTACATACTACTAGATATTTATTGTTGTTAATATTTATTTTAGGGTATCCGCTGTCGCAACGCGCGGGTACCCTACTAGTGTTAATTATAATTCTTAAACATGACTTGATTGGACCATATTTTAAAGTTTAAACTCAATATGTATTGTTACCAAGTAATTAAGCATGTATGTTTAGGTGTGTTAATAAGATTGAGCATCTACTAAAAACCGACTCAAACCGAATCGAAAACTAACTTTGTGGAAGACATAATCGAGAGCCGAACCAAAGTAACTTGGCCGGTTTCAGTTTTGTGTCGGTCGGTTCGGTTTAAAGGATTTAGGTGTGCTTTCTCAATTTTGACCTAAACCAAACCAACCGAGTCAAACAAAAACCAAAAATCGTAAATATATAAAACCAAACCGACTAAGGTTGGTTCGGTTCTTGTTAGACCTGTTCGTTTTGGCTTACCGGTCGATTTCGCTCACGTATTAAGTTAGTGGCTCACTTTAGTGTTTTATTTTGTTTTGTGTGTAATCATTATTTATATGTTTGTTCATATATATATATGAGGAATTGCATCAATCAATATAGTATTAGAGCTTTACATCTAATCCATGGACATGGTCAGCCACCTTGTCAAATCTTAGTCGTTGTTGTGTTTGTCCATTATCTGAAAATACAAACGCAACCCATTGTTTTGAACATAACTCCTAAACCATTAAGTAGTGCCGCCAGAACCATTGGTTTCCTAGATAAATTTCAAAAAAAAAAAACATATTAGATCACCGCCATAGCCTAGTGACCCGTCGTAGTCGTAACAAGATGTCAGGTTCTAAAATTTCAATTGGCTCACTGTTTTTCTTATAACTCTCAAACTTTAATGTTAGCTTATGTCGTTAACGGCCATGTATTTGTAATTTAATTTCGTAAAAATGCAACCAGAATCGCAGTTTCTGCAGATCGGGCGCACTATCAAGCACCTTTATAAGTCTTGGCAGTTGCCAAGAAGAAAAAAAAAACGAAATAAGCCAAAAAATAGTTATGAATAAAAAATAAATAAATAAATAAATAAATAAACGTCTAAACAAAAGAAGAATTTGGCTCCAAAAGTTGACGTACATCATAACAACATATATATAAACGTTAATCGAAACTAGAACCCGATCAAATTCCGGCCATTAATTAACGCTTCGACAACCGCCGTGTTCATATACCAACCATGCACCTTGATAACCTATGATTTCCCCTTAATAAACTCCGCCTGACGACACGTCCCCTGTCTACCTTTTAACATTGGGGGCGTGATCAATCTGGTCTTTACACATATTTAAGGTTTATTTTATTTTTTTTTGGCGATGATCAATGCGTTATGTTATAATGCATGGTGTTTAATGGGCGCCAAAGGGGTCGTGGTTGTTGTCATAATGTTTTTAGTTTACCCTTTGGTGGTGGTTTCAGATAGGGATAGGGATAGGAAACGCGATGATCGTGTTGATTGGGACGAAATGATGGATGATGATAATATGGTACTAGTTGGTCTTACTTTGAGCTTCATTATTACATGTTTCAAATGATTACATGTTTTCAGTTGTTGCTTCGAGAATATATAATTGTTTACATGTATAGTCGCAAAAGTCTTGTGACTATTTTACCTAGTTTAAGTCTGTGTGACGGTGGGTTAAATACCCCGTGAATTAGTTGGCTAAAAGGTCGGAAACCATGGTTCCCAAAAATAATAGAGGAAAATTCTAACCCATTTCCTAGCAACCCTAAATGTGTTTATAGTGAGGTTTGAACCCTAGAGCTCTTGTGAGGAGCAGAGGAGGTCAGGTGCCTTACCATTAGGCTGTTTACACATGTGCATTATGTGAGCTTATTATGATTGAATATCCGTTTATCGCATTTTGATACAATACTTTTGATGCTATTTGGGACTACTTGTTTGATATTTGATACCACATAATGCTAGTTTTAATGCTTTGATACAACATATAAACAGTTTGGAAGTTGTTGTTTGTCCGATTACTCTGTTATGTTACAACATATGAAAATGTAAACATTGTCTTATATACTGTAGACCTCTTTGCGACTTGTTTCATTGTGCTACGAACCATGTGTTTGTTGCATGGTCAGGTTTGGAGGCTTATTAGTATACAGCGGTTAGATTCAGTAAAAAAGTGTTTTTAGCTTACTTAATCATGAGAACAAAACAGAAAAAAAATACGTTGTGATCCTCTATTGGATTTCACTAGATACTTCTGTAATTACTAGCCAACACAACTGTGGAGGATGCAAAAACTGTAAATTCTTCATCTATCATGTATTGTTGTACCAAATTGGTGCTTAAAATGGACAAAAGAATGCTAATTACTATGGCCATGAGTTTTGATGAAGTTACATGGATGCAGGCAGAAATACTATGGGTGAACTGTGGAGCAGAGTTAGTTTATTCAATACAAGATTTTCAAGATTTACAGTACTGCGCTGACGATAAAACTATTATAGGAAAACAAAGAATATTAAAGGCTATACACGTCCAAGACCCCCATGTCAAAAAAATTATCCTGGATTGTTTAAGAGTTAAACGTATCGTTTTATCCGATGTCAGAAAAAATAAACCAACTAGAAAGTGGTATGTAGAGTATTTAGTCTCATTTTTACACAAGCCTAATGATGGTCCTACAAGGCGCAAGTTGGCTGAAGGAAGTGTTAGCAATGGAATGGTGGTGGTTGTTGTAATTGGTACTGCGGTCGTGACACTGTGTCTTGCCGGCCTTCTGTTTTATTGTTATATTAGGAAATGTGTTGTTTCGGGTGATCAAAATGATGAAAAGCCTCTTCTTAGTTTTAGTTTTGGAAATTCAAAGAAAACATCGAACACAAAGGGTAAAAATGGGAATACTGAAAATGAATCAACACAAGTCTCGGTTGATTCAGGTTTGGAAATGAAGGCATTGGATCCTTCTATGCAGCATCCAGGTGGAAGGGTAAAAGAGTCGATGCGGCACACTTTGAAACCTAGAGCTGTAAGGGCAGAATCATCTTTACGGCCAACCAGAATGATGGATTTTTCTCAGCGTCCTACAGGAAATACAGAGTCTCCTGTTGTAGCGACAGAGTTATCTCCAAAACCGTCTCCTATAGAGGTAGAATCTTCTTCTCGGAAACCACATGTTAATGTCTCATCTCCTGTTTCATCACCAGCCATCAACACTCCTCAACCACCCTCCAAAGCTCCTCAGTCGGCTCCCGAGCCACCATCACTGCCTACAGGAGGAGCACCACCAGCACCTACAGGAGGAACACCACCGTCTGCCGGAGGTGCACCGCCTCCACCACCGTCTGCCAGAGGTGCACCGCCTCCACCACCGCCTACCGGAGGAGTACCACCTCCACCGCCTAAACTTGGAGGAAACGGGGGTGGGCCACCACCACCTCCTCGACGATTAGGTGCAAGCAAAGTTCATCGTCGTGGTGATCAAGCAGATGTTTCTAAAGCTAAGTTAAAACCATTCTTTTGGGACAAGGTTATGGCTAAACCTGATCAACAAATGGTTTGGGATAAGATTAAATCAGGGTCCTTTCAGTAAGTTGTGAGTTCTTCTGAGAACACTAAAGAACTTGAGAACAAAAGAACACTTACAAAAAATACTTTATTCATATGTAAGAAGATAATGTGAATAGATTCAATCTGAACCATTTATCGTTTCTTTATCTAAGGGCTTGGAAGTGTTCTTTTGTTCTTAACTATTTTTTGTATTCTCATTTGATCCATCCCTACTTATTTATAATTTTATGAGTAAATTACAGAACATAACGAGTCTAGTAATCAATAGGTTCAATGAAGAAATGATTGAAAGTTTGTTTGGATATCAAGGCCCGCCTGGTAGAAACAAAGATCAGGACACGAAGAATGGTCCTGCTAAAGAAAACCCAGCGCATTTCATTCAGATTATTGATCCTAAAAAAGCACAGAATTTGTCGATTCTTCTTAAAGCATTGAACGTGACAACAGAAGAAGTATCTACTGCCCTTATAGAAGGTTATTAGCTCTCTTTCTTCAACATCATCTTTCAAATTTTTCATGAATTAGTCATTGTACGTTTTTCTTACATGCGAGTCATTTAAGATGGCTTTATATTCTGTTTGGGTCATTACATAACAAAAAAAGGTGATATGATTATGGGTTACAATATGACCCGAATGCGGTACGAAACCATCTTTTAGTGGCTCAAATGTACTTAAAAGAAATTACTATGACTGAAACTAGACGGATGAAAAAGTAAGTTGGTATTTTATGCAAATAGCTGTTTTAGTATTGCTGGATAAAGCAAGAATCTTTATGTAACTTGATGAGATTCAATGCTTTTTGAAGGTGTCGCTAATCCTTAAAAGTTGAATCAGGAAATGAGCTTCCAATAGAAATCGTTCAAACATTACTAAAGATGGCACCGACTAGTGAAGAAGAACTGAAGCTGAGGCTATATGGTGGGGATCTAAGTCGGCTGGGAGCTGCAGAACGGTTTTTAAAAGTTTTGGTTGAAATCCCTTATGCATTTAAAAGGCTAGAATCTCTGCTTTTCATGAGTACTCTTCAAGATGAGGAAGCAAATATCAAAGAATCCTTTGAAACTTTAGAGGTTAAACTTTGAATCTGTGCATCTTAATATTGAAGCTCCATGGTTTGGTGTAAATTATGTTCTTTTTAATTACTGGCTTATTAAATTATGTTTTCACACAACTCCATAGGCCGCTTGTATAGAACTTAAGAAAAGCCGGTTATTCCACAAACTCTTGGAAGCTGTTCTAAAAACTGGGAACCGTATGAATGTCGGAACTTTCCGTGGCAGTGCAACCGCTTTCAAACTCGATACGCTCTTAAAACTCTCAGATGTCAAAGGAATCGATGGAAAAACAACTCTCTTACACTTTGTAGTTCAAGAAATCATGCGGGGTGAAGGTTTAAGAGCTGTTCGGGCTGCAAAAGATGGTAAATCTGATTCCAACATTAAGACCGAGTATCTTCTTCTTGACCCACTTCCAGAAGATTGCGATGAACATTATTGTAAACTCGGTCTTGAAGTAGTATCAGGTTTAAGTATCGAGCTCGAGAATGTTACTAAAGCTGCAATTATCGATACTGATGGGTTAACCAGCTCGGTTTCAAAACTGGGCCATGGACTTGTGAAGGCCCGTGAATCTTTAAACACGGATATGAAGAATTTGGAAGAACAATCGAGAAGAAGAAGAAGGTGATGAGTTCTGGCTTATATTGTCGGGCTTTGTTGAGAATGCTGAGAAAGATATTGCGTGGATGCTTGAGGAGGAAAAAAGAATAATGGCGCTTATGAAAGATACAGCGGATTATTTTCATGGAAATTCGAAAAAAGATGAAGGGTTGAGATTGTTTACGGTTGTAAGGGATTTTTTGGTTATTTTGGAAAGAGTGTGTAAGGAGATTCAAGCTGCTCCTATAAAACCACCGAAAAAGAAAGATGACCTGTCACTCGAGACACCGAAAAGTAATGACCCAAATCAACCTGATGGTCCTATGCAACACGTGGCTCTGGGCCCATTTTCTTGATTATGTTCAGCTGGTCCATGATAAAGATGGAGACATAGTTGTAGTTCTACCGGAGATGAGGATAGATTGCAGATTTTTCCACCACGTGCACCAGGTATTCTCTTGACGCCTACGCTAGATGACATGACTTGCATCCTTCTAGAAAAAATCTAGAAATGCGATATGCACCAGTCGGGTCGAACACTTGTTTTCCAGCTTTTTGGTTTATATAAATCAGATTGCCAAAGCGGTACTGACTTTTAAGATGTTTGATTCGTTCCTTTTTTTTTGTGTGAAAATGGGTGCATTATTAATCATCAAATAACAATGTTATTACACTTAGCAATCCTGTTCATGATGGACAGACCCCATCATAACAAGGAGCTAATACAAGATACATTTGATTGCATAACTACAACTATCAATGAAACAGTGGCAGAACACCCATTCTAGTCTAGGAAAACACACTAGCACTAGGCAACCATGGAAAAAATTCATCCCTTGACTACATTTCCTTAATGCAAACACCCTACCTGTGATTAAACCCCCCACACCTTAACCACAGAGGCTCTTACACAAGGCATCATCAAGGGGATGAGAAAAACTCCAGTTCCAATGAGCCTTTTTGCACAGAGTTACATTTCCAGCAAGCTGGCATCACTACATATGCAAGAGACACTCAAGGAGACTTCCCACTGTGACTAAATTTCCCAATCTACTACCCAGATATTAAAAATTGCAGCCACATCCTCACAATTAAGAAAACTAAAGATAGTGGGCACCCCACCATGTAGCCTTCACAAGGCCTACAATCCATACTCAGCATTTCTGGTCCAGACACAAAGCCAACATAAGGACATCTGCACTATGTCAATCACTGACATTAGCACAGAACGTAATCACCCAAAGCAGGAAACTACATTATAAAGACTACTGCACTGAACTATTGTATCAACTATCAATGCAAAATGCAGCCACATCCTCACATCAAGCAGAGAATAGCAGAACAAATAGCTAATGGGATCATCTTTATGGTACTAGCCATCTGCTTTAACCAATTTCCAATACTCAGTCTTGTCAATCTTCCAAAGTTCAAACCCCTCTTTTACACTAGCTGACTCCTTAACTTTTAAGCTTAATTAGTTTCAGTTTTTAAGCTAACCTTTGATCCAACCCTTTCAAGATAATCACAAATTAACTCATTTGTAGTTAAGTCAAAACTGTCACCTCGGAAAAACTAAAAAAACACCACAATTTGCAAGAACGAATGATTTTGGACAAAGACATCTCAAGTACAGATAGATTGTTTTGATTAAAATCTTTAGTGTTTTAAATCTGTGAACTCATGCAAATTAAAAGATGTCTATTAGTGTACAACAAAAATAATTGTTATTTTACATGCTTAAATTCTTTAATCGATTCCACCATAAATGATTGTACTGCAGGAGAAGACTTGTCTATGGAGAACAAACATTTCAAACATAAACCTTCGAATATACCTGCACTAAGGATGGTTCGAGTTCTTATGAGCTATAAGCCTATAATAGTTAAAGCACGTCAACCCAACATTTTTTTAACTAATGGACTGAATTTGAAACTACCTTGCACCATCCAGAGATGAAAACAATCTCGCATGACCGCATTTGTGGTTCTTATTCTTGAATCTTGATTTTTCGATGAGGTCTGAAGCCACTCACAAATAATGTAGCATAAAGCACTCAATGTTGTACTGTTTTAATGTAAAAGGAAGATAATTGCTGCACTATGTATAAGTTCTGAACATGGTTGAACCCTATAAAATCTTCAGAGTTCTTTGGTTTCGCCAAAACTCTTGCTAGTAATGGTGTGGTCACCTGAACATTTTGTAAAACACGTACCAATTTCATCAGTTACATCTCATCTTTGTGTTGTGTTTTCTTTCTTTTAGCTGGTTATGAACTGATGATGTCTGTATTTTTTAACATCTATACCATGTTCAAACATTGAGATTAACCATTAAGCATACTTTAACAAAATAATGAAGGTAAACATATCAGCTGACATTTAATTGAATTAAAACCATTGCATTTCACACTGTTTCGCTAAATTGAACACTTATAAACATATAATCTAATCAAACCCCTATCCGTAACACATTCTACTAACACAGATTCATAACCAACTCAAAAACCTAACATCCAACAATCAACACAAACAAGCTCTAATCATCATCAACAGATGGCTTTGAACCAGCAGCCTTCTTTGGCAGCAAAAGGTTGTGGATGTTGGGCATAACTCCACCGTTAGCAATGGTAACATCACCAAGAAGCTTGCTGAGTTCTTCATCGTTCCTGACAGCTAATTGGATGTGTCTTGGCACAATTCTGGTCTTCTTGTTGTCTCTTGCTGCGTTTCCAGCTAATTCAAGCACCTGCAGATCATTGATTCACAGTTAGATAACTAAAAACCAAAAACCCACAAAATTTACAATAAAAACCCAAACCCTAAAAATTACAGCTCAAATCAGCAGATTGACTTCATAACCAGTTAATAAACAACCAATAAACAAAAACCCTTGTACCAAATTCTTCAATTTTAACCAGAAACCCAAAAGCCCCAAATATAACAAAAAATAAAAAATAAACCATAACCCTAATAATTTCAGCTCAAATCACAAAATTGAGTTCACAAATAAGTAATTAACATCAAAACAACAATAACCCTTGAACCAAATTCTTCAAAATTAACCAAAAACCCAAAAGCCCCAAATTTAATAAAAACTTAGAAACCCTAACCCTAATAACTTCAGCTCAAATCAAAAAATTAACTTCACAAATCAATAATTCACACAAAAACAACAATAACCCTTTAACCAATTCCTTCAACTCAACCCAAAACAAAAACCCCCAAATTTCCCAGCTTAAAAACCCTAACCCTAATTTCTCAATATCAAAACAAACCAGTTAATAACACTTACTTCAGCGGCGAGATACTCAAGCACGGCAGCAAGGTACACCGGAGCACCAGCACCAACACGCTCGGCATACTTGCCAGCTTTCAAAAACCTCGCAATACGACCCACTGGAAACTGCAAACCAGCTTTGCTACTTCTTGATGTCGCCTTCTTTGCTGCTCCTCCTGATCCCAATGTCTTTCCTCTTCCCGCCATTGATTAATTTGCTGTGATGTGAATTTAACTGAGTAGAAAGATAAGTAGGTAGGCTATGATGGAATGAAAATGTTTTTGTGTTTGTGTTTGTATTTATAGGGGTGTAAGGGAGGTGGTGAGAGCCAATGGGAATGAAGTGTGCGGATCGGGAAGGGGAGCCGTTGGATTGGAATAGATCTTGTGGGTGAGATTTGTGTTTGTATTTGATTGACTATCTCTCACTTGGAATATACTTTTTATTTTTTAATTAATTATATTTGATAAAAACAAAACATTTTTTTGTTGTAAGTTGAGGGTATGTTCTCTTTTATGTTTTGTTCGCAGCGGTGAATATTTTAGGCCCATTTAGTTTGTAGATGGGTTTAAGATAAGGATTTTGATTTGGATATAAATTTGGATTAAAATTTGAGGGTGGAAAAAAATATATTATAAAACTAGATGAGTCTTTGCAAGACGGCTTTTAACTACAGATAATTAACGATGTGATATATGATAAGTGTTTAAGTAATACGCGATAATTCAAATTGAAGAAAATTATTAACATCTATCGAAAGAACATATAAAAATATTTATTGAAAATGAAAATAAAACATTACATCAATTATGAGATATCTAACAATTCACGTTACTCGTCGTGTAAAATTTCTTAGTACACGGCATTTGAGGTGTTGAAGCCTCTTTGACCGAACTCTTTGTATGACTTCATTTTGTAGTTATCATCCATCAAGACATAAGATTTGACCCAATTAAAAAAACTTCAATCCTAAGAAACTTAACAAAAATATATACACCAATTGTATAATGTATTTTGACCAAATTATTTCAGAAAACTTTGTATAATATCTTTGAAATTAATGCGCCGAAACAATCAACGATTAAAGCACCAATCAATCACTATTATTATAGCAATATTTGGAAACAGATTTGTATTTAACGTATTTAATGCGCAAGAACAAGAACAAAAAAATGAACCTCGTGACTAAATAATAAATCGATACAATGTGTTATGATTGTAAACATTCAAGTTATTCACAACAACTCCCTACAATTTGTGCTATAATTTGTGGGTCCCTCAATATTTTTAGTGGGTCCCTTAGCCTTTCCTATGTAGTTTATGTGAAAGATTGTAGCCAAGTTATCCCCTTAAAAATCATGTGGTCATTGCACACATTTCAATATTTAATAACTGATATCGCATATGATACACACACTATGAACTAACATAACAATAAAAAAAATAAGTTGTAATATGGTGCTTTATAAAATAGAATATGTTGATAAACTTTTAGAAATTATAAGTGTTAAGATTAAATAAATTAAAATATTTTTTTTACTTTTTTTTTTTTTTTTTGGAAATTACATTAGTAAAAGTTGTCAAAATTTGAATTTTTTATTTGTTATGGTAGCTATTTCATTAATGACAAATTCTTTTAATTTTTATGTAGAAATTTTAGTTTGAAAGGAATTTTAAAAATTTAACATTACTCACTTTTTAAGTTTAAAAAATATGGATACATGCTTTGTATGTATAATAGAAAAAAATTGTATTGACTTTCCAACATTGAATATGCCGAATTGGTTTCATTTAATATTAGTTTGAATTTTTAATGGTAATTATATTGCATATGATAATTATTTCCTAAACATTCAACAATGCATTAAAGATAACTGGTTTCAACATCCAATCTTAACTTTCAACTTTCAACTTTCAATTTCCACTTTCACCTTTGCCATTTTTTTATTTTATGTAGTATATATGTTTAAGATATTATTCTAGAAGTTATATATAAATTTAATAATATTAAAAGAGAAATAAAATGTAAAATAATGAAAACTACCCCAATGTGTCGTTGTATTTGGTTTAGATCCTCATTTATTAAGATTTGAAGCATTTGTATATCGTGTTATCCTAGAGCTTACATTACGAACACACTTCGGGAGAATGATCGTTACAGTTCCACATTGTCAAATTCCAAGTACAACGTAAATCATTAGCATGGAAGTTTCAACCATCGATATTTGATAGAATTTTCAACAAGAACATAAGTCGGAATACATACTCTAACGACCACGGTGGAAGAAAGCTATATGTAACACCCCAAATTTCATAAAGCGTTATATTTTGAAACAATATCTACTCCGCTTAATTTCAACATTGTTTAGATGTTTAGATGGATGGGCATATCCCATAATCTTTGTGGTCCCAAATACAAACACTTCTTTTTATTTGTAAAAGACTTTCCTTTAGAAATTTCTACGACCATTTATCCGCCTCTTGCCTTGCATTCATGTTCACAACTAGCACCTGAGAAAATATGCTAAAAGGTCAGCTATAAGCTGGTGAGTTCATAGGTTTAGATTAAAATAGTAAGTTTGGACCATAAGCAAAGGCATATAATCATTATCAAGAGTATAATGATATATGGATGAATGTCTATTACGTTAGCTCTAAGTTCATGCAACCGATACTACGACGGTTTCAGATGCTTGAAAGATGTCATACAATATGGGGCCCATAGCAAGTGTTTTGTCCTCAACACTTGGTTCCGACATGGTATACGTTTCGCTTTGACCTAAGCATGGCCAACCGAACGGAGGAGTCACCCTCAATAGATCTATTTATAACATTCGCGTTTCCCAATGGGGAATTGACGGTTCATGAGAAAGGGCATTTTCTAGGGACATAAGGGCTTAGGCTAAACCACGTAATAGTAATCATGTAATAGTTTTGGTCCATAAAATGTTTTGCATATTTCTCACCCCAAAATGTATAAAACAGTTTGTCAAATAGAAGTGGGGCTATGAAACTCACCTTTGCAATGTGCAATCCAAAAGTGGGATTAGTGGTCGTTGTGAAACGGCACCGACACGCGACCTAGATAAGGAGGGCAATGTTTTAGTTCATTGTTTTAAGTATCACTTACTTAAAATGGTTCAATCTATATTGTTTCATAAATGTGTTAAAACTAAAGTCTTGTTTTATAAAATTAAAATGTTTTACCAGTAAGTACATGAATGTATATATACTCTCTCATGTTGACACTATAACGATATTAAAAATCCATAATTTGGTTTGTAAAGTAATTACGATATTCTAGTATTTATTTATGTTGACACATATTATCATTGTCAAAATCAATATTGGTTGATTTATTTTCTAATTGTATTTAGAAAATAATTAAGTTAAGTTTGGAGGCTCTCAAATAATAAATGATAAAATGATATAGTAGTCTTTATTTGTTCATCGAAATTTAGTTTTTAGTATATATCATTTACGTCCAGAAACCTTCATGAGATAAGTTTGTTTACACATTGTAGTAAACTCTTGATGTATACCTTATTATATGAATCATGTTTTAAGCACTTGATGCTTATGTCAAACCTTCACACTTGTTTAAATTGGATTAAGACTTTTGACACTATGACAATATGTACGAAGTGAAGGAAAGGAAATAGGCGAAAACGAGTTTGGTTATTTGTCTTCCGATAAGACGTTTCGGGTATGATTCCTCTAATTTGCTTATGCCACCCAAACGGACGCCCCAAAATCACCTTGGGCTGTGGCCCGGCGTCGACAGTTGGGTGCCCGGATTGGGCTTAGGCCCATTGATTTTCCAATGTCTTTAATAGTTTACAAGACATGGGTTACGGCCCAATGTAATACAAGTGCAGTTTAGTACTAAATTTTTGATGGTTCATTTCATTGTTTTTATCTCTTGCTGCCATATATTTGACGAGGGAAATATTTGCACCGAGGATAATTTGTATGAAATTTGAAGAAAAGAAAAGTAACCAAGTACTACTATGGTTTCAAGAGTAGATTTATACCAAGCTTTTTAGTGAGCATATTATATTTTTCATGTTCTAGCGCTAGCATTCCTATTTGACGCAAGAGCTTCTGGGTAATCATTTTTGACGCAGGAGTTTCAAGACAATGCACACTAGATTCTCAAAACAATTTAATATGAACCTGTCCCGGTTCGTGATGTCGAGATTTCTCGACCGGACAACAAGTACACATGTCCTTATACAAACCTATTACAACCATTTTGAGCTTAGAAGCCTACTCCAAACGAGCTTCATATGGAGGATTAAGGATACTCATAAATTTTCTACCAACGTTAAGGGAGTTTTTGAGTTTCGACCAAGACATGAATCCATTTACTCCTTTGGAGCAAGGGTGGCAAGACCCATTTTTCATGCCCACTGCTGGGTCGATTACTCAAGGAAGAAAAGGAAAATCCAAGTTGACCATGACCAAACTTCCTACTTAACCATTTTTGTGACGCCCATTGGGTGATCTTGACTCCACATGAGACTCGGATATGACCTATCTAACTCGACAGTATTCTAGGACCACATTAGCATTGGTAAGAAAAATCAAAAACACATGAGGACCTTCAAATGATACACTTGTTTTTGGTTTGAGATTCCATTGACTCAACTACACTTCTATTCATTGTTACAACAATCTTTATAAAATTTATTATCTCAACTTCACTTTTCTTTGGTTCATACATCTCGACAGAAAAACAATTTCAAACAAAACAACATCTTCACGACAATAATCAAGACTTAGTCTAATATCAACTTCCCCGACTCTATACTAAAACTACCGGTAGGATTTATTAAACTCATGTTTTTCCAGTTTCTTTGTTTTGTACGCTTGACAGGAACCAATTAACAAAACAATTACAACTTGAGTTTCAATTGACTAACTCACTCATCAAGGACACAAGGATTTCATGAACATAAAAATATTAAACTTACAAAAATCGAACATAAATGGTTTTATTAATAACCCAATTCATAAGGTTTAACAAATACAAAGTTGAATGATTTTCTTACAAGCAAGAAGATGATGTTGAAGTCGAAGGTCAACCCAGGAATCTAACACCTCGTATGAACCCAAATCGATCCGAGGAAACACAAGAAAGGTTCCTTCGTTCCTTAGAGTTTTCTTATCCTTTTGTGGTGGGATTTGAAGTGTGATGCCCTTGGTTGCCTCGACTGGAATAAAAAGGAGGGACTCAAGTAAATTTTGACTCACTCTCTCCTCTTGAGTTTTGGATTGAAGCCGAAAGGGCTAGCTTCCAAAACCCAACGAATCTTGGACATAAGAGATATATTGGTGAAAAGATTTAGCTTCACTCTTGTGATTTACTTTGATCTTCCTTGGATCCCTTCAAGGTTGCGCGCATCAAGGGAGATTTGGGAGTAAAATTTACATGAATATGGTATGAAGGAATATAGGTAGGATGGAAGAATATGTTGGGTTACCTTCTTTGAGAGATTCGCCTAGGAGGCGTGTGAAGATGGAGGAGCGGGTCTAGGGTAGGTGGAAGGTTGAAGATGAGATTGTGAAATCTATTTCCACCTTTTGTTCTCATTTTGTCGTGGATGGGGATAGGAGGACAAAAGAGTGTCTACTGAGTTATATAAAGACTTTTATTTTAACAAATGTATATGCATTTTACTTGTTGTATAATTTGTAGAGATGTAAATGTATACCTTCACTTAGGTATTTAATTGTATTTGAATCTTATAAAAGTTATTGTTTGGGTGGTAGTATGTTAAATATTTTGTGTCTTGCGATATTAAATTGTGACTAAAGTATCACTGTTTGACAACCTTTATAACGTAGTATTTTATTGTTATGAGTCTGAAATATTTTTAGCTTTGTAATATCTCATGTCATGGACATTTGTCATTCGTTTTATCGAGTCCTTATCATGGCGTCGGTACGCGTGCCGTGTCGGTCACTGTGGTAAACGAGATAACCTCTCGTCTTTCATATTTAAATCATAAGACAAATGAAATATTCATAAGATGATATGAATGCAAAAGTGATGCACTAGTCTACAGTATGCGAGTTAACTACTCAAATGGTCAGGTAAAGCTTATGCATGCTAAATGACTTATGCTTAGTAATAATAAATTACTAATTATCAGTTAAATTTTGGTGAAAATTTACCGTGTGTCACATCCTCCCCGCCTTAGAAGGGAAAACCGTCCTCGGTTTTTAGTTAAAATTACTTGATGAAGTAGAGAGAATGTGTGGGTATTTGTGCTTGAATTGGTCTTCGCGTTCTCACGTGAATATCTGGACCTCTTTGAGAGTTCCGACAGGTCTTAACGATGGGAGTGCGGCCTTATATAAGCCGTTTGATTTCTCGACGCAATATTTCGATTGGGTTTCTTGACAAAATTTAGATCTTTTGTCGATTTTGAATTTCTTCCGTTGGAATAGCGAGAGTTTCGTTATGAGAGTAATTCTTCGAGTTTCACATGTGAAACACGTTATGCAAAGAGTTGAGTTTTTGTGGAAATTTCGGGTTGGTAGGTTACCGGTCCTATTCTTGCGAAAATTTTGAAAGGTTCAATGTAACGAAAATTCTCATTCCACCTTTTTCCAAAACGGACTTTGCCTTTCCGTGGCAAAATCTTATTATGACTCTATTCTCCCACTTGGAACTCTAGTGGCTTTCGTCTTCTGTCCGTGTATCTCTTTTAACAATTACATGTTGTTTGCAGACGGTTCTAGGTTAGCACAATTTTCTCAGTAGTTTCTTGAATTAGTTTTGGGCCAGTGAGTTGGTTTCCTCGAAGTGGTGCGTACTAGAATGTGTGAACCTAACGTATAGTCCTATCGGTAATCTGAGTTGGTAACTAACATCTTGGTCTTGAAGAGGATCCGATAAGTCTTACGATACAAGATATAGCCCTTTCGCGTTGGGTTAAAATGGTTTACGCCCTTCTGAGTCGACACCTCAATCCTTTTCGTCGACTCAAACCTCATGTGTCGTTTAGTCCTATTTTTATTGACTCTGACGATTAGAGTCGCTTGTACTCATCCTATGATACGCACACCATTATCAATGTTTCTCGATAGAAGCTTGGAGTCTTTGGACTGGTTCTTTGCTAGTCCCTGTCCTGCACACTGTTGATTTGCGCTCTTGTCCTTATTGTGTCTTATGAGGGGGTCTCTTGTTGCAAAGGGATTTGGTTAAGGCAATTTGCCTGCTCCATTCATTCCTCAGACAAGTTCCTCATGTTTGAAGTATAGTTTCTATAGATTGAATGACACTTTCATCCAGGCTAGTGGTCAAAAGACGGTAGATGATACTTATTTCGGGATAACTCCTCAAAACTTTCGGAGTGGTCTTCGAAAGTTTGATGTGACTGGTTGTTGCTATTTGGGATGAAGAGAATTGAAATGTTATGACTTGTAGCGCTTTGCTTTGAACAATCCTTGCAAGTCTGCCCATGTTGTCGTTCTCTTTGTTTGTAGGGATACGTGGGTTTGATGAGATGGTCAATTATTACCCAGGTAATGTTATAATTGATAAAGGTCTCAGATGGCTTGGTGCCAGCGTCCATTGTTATGCATTCCCATTTCTGTCTGGAAATTTCGGTTTGTACAATTAAGTTTGGTGTTTTCTGATGGTTAAAATTTTTCTTTCCAAACATGCTAAGTATCGTTTGACATAGGTCAAATACCGGCCTTCTTGTTCGATACTCATAATGGCTTTCTGGTTCAGGGTGCGTCCTTTCCGGACACTAGATGGGTAAGACTCCTGGCCTTAATGAGGTTCCCACATGAGGAGATTACAATCCCTTTACGACGTGGGTCTCAACGTTGGTCCTTGGGGATAAGATTCCTTCGTCTTTTACAAGTTCCATTTCGCCTTCAGTTATGTCGTAAGGGTTGTATTTTGTCGGTTCTTTCGTTGAGTGATACTACTTGAAATGATCTGGCTTTAAAAGGTTTTGTTTGCTAGGTGTTGCTTGAAGTATATGTGGTTACGATGGTCTTGCCTTGCGCGAGTACGAACGTTATAATTGAACTCACGTTGCGACTACAATTGTTGGTGTCGTTACATGGTCAACTTCCCTTTTCGTTCCCGTACATTCCGTAAGACATCGTGGTCGGTGTACGCTGTACTCCCTTGTGTAGTGGAGATAATATTTCTAGGTTTTCCTAGTGTGGTCATGTTAGATTTCGATTCTAATTTGTACACTGCGTTGTGCTCCACATGGATCTTTGGGATGTCGAGTATTCTGTACCATTATTTTTCCTCTTTGAATCAGGATAGCTTTCTGCTTCTGGTGTAAAGCGTCTCCTATAAATGGTAGAGTCTCTTTCATACTCAGGTATGTCCAAAACAGGTGCACCATACGATTTTCTTGCGTGGTGTGAGTAGGTGCTTGTTGGGTTGATCTAGTGTGTATGATGATCTATTCCTTTCTTGGTTGGTGGTAAAATACTATGTATGAATTGGTATATCCGAGGCGTCATTCTCAGCGTCCAGTGTTCTATGGGATGCTAATTCATTGTTAGAAGTTTCAAACGTTTCACATTTGTTTCCTTAATAGAAGATTTTCTTCTCTCAGGTGGCACGGCCTATTCTATTCCCGTGTGATGTGAGATGTATGGTATTTCAAGGTAGGGTGTCGGCGTGAGATATAGACACGAATCTTTCTATTTCGTGATAGAGAGTTAAACACTTCCTTTAACATGACCGGGTAAGAATTTCAAGAATTTAGCCAAGTCCTGTGCACGTTACCCCTCCCGAATTATACATAGGTGATCAGGCTATGTATAATTGGGGACCGGTGACGTGTTGTTCGGTATAGTTCAAATCTTGGTGTACTTATTCTTTGGTCAGCGGAATCGTTGTAAAGGTTCATGTGTGAAGTTTCGGTATGATAGTTTATAAGATTTGCTAGGCCGACCAATGTTGTCGGTGTGGCCTATAGTTCGTTTGACCAAGATATGTGAAATAATGACAACTTGGTTAGAAATGTAACGTTGGATTCGTGATTTTTGGCGAGGTAATATTTTGAGTTGGTCTGGTCGGTATTGATAATGATAATACCTTCGCAATTTCTGGTATGTGGGTTATTCTAAAACAACCCGTTGGGTGATACTAATTTGGCACAGAGACCAGTCGAACATCCAAGATGATGTTCTCTTGTCTTTGGAGGAACCTTTTCATTGAGACAAGATAGTTAAAGTCCTTAATGATATGGTGAAAACGGTCGTGGAGATGACATATATCGAGATAACACGATAACAACAACAGATACATTATTGGGGGGAAAGGTTTCAGTACATTAAGATTTCCTAGAGAAGTACTTTAAAGTAGACTGTAACTTGGAAGTTAAACTAAGCTTTATTACAACCAGTATCTCTAGCTAAATTAGTTTCTTCCATGGTGTCCGTTGGGAGTCTGAACCATTCTTCACACTTTCTTCGAAAGTGTTTTGGCGATTCTTTGCTTGCATCGACCTTCCTATCCGGCACATGCTTTTGATGTGGTCTTTCTTTCCACATCCATGACATGTCATTGTTTCCCTATAGAGTTGCTTACAATCTTCTATCTCATGTCCAACTCTTTTACAAATCCCACAAGGTATAGGGCATTTTCCATAGTGGTAATATGGGCATATATTACACTTGGGTTTTGTCCCGGCATACCTTACTTCCCGCTTGTTTTTAGTAGCCTTAACCTCAGCTGTCCCTTGACGTTTGCTTGATTGTTGCATTTGATCTTCCTCACCATCATGATTCCAGTTCCTCTTGCTACCACAGTACCCCATTGTCTTGCCTTGAGGCAGTGACCTTGTCAATCCAAAGGTCGCACCAGTAGCTTCTTGAGTGACGGTGGGCGCGAATGCAACAACGTTCTTTCGAGTTTCGGGAGGACATCCCCAAGAGTATGCCTCAAGTCTCTTTTCCTCAGGTCCCATCATATTAGGACATACTTGAGCTAATTCGCGAAAGCGATTTGCGTACCCCTCGAGGTCATTCCCTATCATAGTTAGTCCACAGAGTTCTCTTTCCATTATCCGCAGTTCATTTCTTGAGCGGACTGCAATCATCATTTTCTTCAGAGTGTCCCACCGAAGAGAGTAAGCGGCGTCTATTCCCACTAATCGGACATAAATGTCCCACCATGTGAGGGCTTGGTGTCGAAAGGTGCAAGTAGCATACTTGACTTTACAATTGTCCGCGAACTCGTTCATGGAAAATTGTCTCTATCCTTTCTAGCCACTTTGCCAAACTTCTAGCTCCTTCGGTCCTCAAATCTTGGTGGGTTCTGACACAATTCTTGGTAAGATAAATTTCGTGATGTGAGCTTCTTACCAACCTCTTCTTCCCTATTTCTCTGGATAAGGTTGTTGATGTTGTGATTGATTTGGTAGTTGGAAATTCTTGCAGCAACTCGTTCGCTAATAGATTTCTCAGTGGTGTTTGCGTTCATGTTCTGCTTTACTGGAAACATTTTCCTTCAACCATAAGAAATGATAACAATGAGTTCTCTATGAGTGTGAGGACCATGGTGAAGATAAAGTTACAACGTATATTACTTCTCAATCAAGTATTTCCCAGGTTGTATTGACTGAATATAGCGTAATCTTAGTCTATTAAGATCACGTTAAGAAAGCGGAGACTGATTGAAGCGAGTTTGACAGAAGATTATAATCCACAAGTCGTTGTTTATTATGCATAGTTGTTTGTCATAATAAACTTGATTACATTCTAAGGAGGTTCATGGCTCATAGGGCCGATACATAACATGCGTTCATTGACTCGCTCTAGTTTGTCATACAACAAAACTACTACAAGCGTTCTTATTGAAACCACTCATCACAACTTCTAACACAATTGCAAAGTGAAATTTAAGCATTTCCCGATGTTGTCCCGAGTTGACTTTGTTGAGTTGCCTTCCATTCTTCTAACTCCCTGAGTTGGGTCTCCATTCTGGCAAATTTGTTGTTGGCCTCATTTGCCCTACTCTCCATAGTACGTCTTTGAAATTCTACCAGCACCCTCCGGTATCCTGCCTCGCCAATGCTATTGTAATAACGGTCTCCAACCGTGTTAGCCTACTTTCAATCTCGTGAGACGTCCCGGTGTCTCACGGGTTTGCAGAGCACACCTTTCAATGTGGTCTTCGAGACGTGCAATCACTTCGTTTAACTTCTCACGGGTTCCTTCTATTGTCAGTCCCAACATCGTTGTAGCATTCCTCGAGTGTTTCGCCAAGTGCTTGTAGTTCTCCTACCACTTCTTCGATTCCTCCAATCCTTTCTTCCGCAAGATTCCCGGATGATCCGACATTTCTTCTATTTGTTCTTCATGGCGTGTTAGGCGCCATAAGTGTGTCGAGGTTGGTGGTCTAGCGTTGGTCGCTTCCCGAAATTTCCCCAACTTCGAACGAACTAGAGGTGATGCATTAGAAGATGATGGTGATGATGCAGAGATGATTCTCTTGCTAGCGGTGTATCTCCCAACCGGGAGTGGATCTCTTTGGTGTCTTGGTGAGGTGTAGGAGTAGTGGGCTGGTAGGTATAGTATTGACAGTAGTGATGATTTGAAAGTGAGCGGTGGAGTGTGGGTAGTACCTCCGGTGAACTTGATACACTACCCCGTATGGGTTTCCGGTCGTCGTGAGTTGAGAAGGGGTGGGATGCGTTCAACAGTGACAAACCTTCATTGTGCCATCGCATCCGACAGAGTGAGGGAGGCATGGTCCGTGACAAGACGGTGCATATGTGTAAGTATATGTAAAATATACTTATGATAGATATGGAGTAGTGAATTAATAAATAGGCAATATGTCATGCGATCGTGTAATAGGCAATATGTTATGCGATCATGTCTAAATTGACTCTAAGTAATATGGCAAGTAAGGCAAGCTGTGGCTGGCGGTCGTAGAGTGACGTTTTTGTAAAAAGTAGTTATAGTTTAGGGTTTATATGTACCTAGTTCTCTATAACTTAGGCTCTGATGCCAATCTGTAACACCCCCAAATTTGGTTTAGCGGAAGCATACGTGTTATCTGGGAGCGTTACGTAATTGGTAAATCATAACACAAGTGATACAGAACGGAATACATACTCCGTATATTTTCATAAAATATTTTGAAACAATATCTTACAACATTGTTTAGATGAATGGGCATATCCCAAAATTTTGTGGTCCCAATACAAAAACATCTTTTTATTTGTAAAAGACTTTCCTTTAGAAATTTCTACGACCATTTATCCGCCTCTTGCCTTGCATCCATGTTCACAACTAGCACCTGAGAAAATATGCTAAAAGGTCAGCTATAAGCTGGTGAGTTCATAGGTTTAGATTAAAATAGTAAGTTTGGACCATAAGCAAAGGCATATAATCATTATCAAGAGTATAATGATATATGGATGAAAGTCTATTACGTTAGCTCTAAGTTCATGCAACCGATACTACGACAGTTTCTGTATGCTGAAAGATGTCATACAATATGGGGCCCATAGCAAGTGTTTTGTCCCTCAACACTTGGTTCCGACATGGTATACGTTTCGCTTTGACCTAAGCATGGCCAACCGAACGGAGGAGTCACCCTCAATAGATCTATTTATAACATTCGCGTTTCCCAATGGGGAATTGACGGTTCATGAGAAAGGGCATTCTCTAGGGACATAAGGGCTTAGGCTAAACCACGTAATAGTAATCATGTAATAGTTTTGGTCCATAAAATGTTTTGCATATTTCTCACCCCAAAATGTATAAAACAATTTATCAAGTAAAAGTGGGGCTATGAAACTCACCTTTGCAATGTGCAATCCAAAAGTGGGATTAGTGATCGTTGTGAAGCGGCACCGACACGCGACCTAGATAAGGAGGGCAATGTTTTAGTTCATTGTTTTAAGTATCACTTACTTAAAATGGTTCAATCTATATTGTTTCATAAATGTGTTAAAACTAAAGTCTTGTTTTATAAAATTAAAATGTTTTACTAGTAAGTACATGAATGTATATATACTCTCTCATGTTGACACTATAACGATATTAAAAATCCATAATTTGGTTTGTAAAGTAATTACGATATTCTAGTATTTATTTATGTTGACACATATTATTATTGTCAAAATCAATATTGGTTGATTTATTTTCTAATTGTATTTAGAAAATAATTAAGTTAAGTTTGGAGGCTCTCAAATAATAAATGATAAAATGATATAGTAGTCTTTATTTGTTCATCGAAATTTAGTTTTTAGTATATATAATTTACGTCCAGAAACCTTCATGAGATAAGTTTGTTTACACATTGTAGTAAACTCTTGATGTATACCTTATTATATGAATCATGTTTTAAGCACTTGATGCTTATGTCAAACCTTCACACTTGTTTAAATTGGATTAAGACTTTTGACACTATGACAATATGTACGAAGTGAAGGAAAGGAAATAGGCGGAAACGAGTTTGGTTATTTGTCTTTCGATAAGACGTTTCGGGTATGATTCCTCTGATTTGCTTATGCCATCCAAACGGACGCCCCAAAATCACCTTGGCTGTGGCCCGGCGTCGACAGTTGGGTGCCCGGATTTGGGCTTAGGCCCATTGATTATCCAATGTCTTTAATAGTTTACAAGACATGGGTTACGGCCCAATGTAATACAAGTGCAGTTTAGTACTTAATTTTTGATGGTTCATTTCATTGATTTTATCTCTTGCTGCCATATATTTGACGAGGGAAGTATTTGCACCGAGGATAATTTGTATGAAATTTGAAGAAAAGAAAAGTAACCAAATACTACTATGGTTTCAAGAGTAGATTTATACCAAGCTTTTTAGTGAGCATATTATATTTTTCATGTTCTAGCGCTAGCATTCCTACTTGACGCAAGAGCTTCTGGGTAATCATTTTTGACGCAGGTGTTTCAAGACAATGCACACTAGATTCTCAAAACAATTTAATATGAACCTGTCCCGGTTCGTGATGTCGAGATTTCTCGACCGGACAACAAGTACACATGTCCTTATACAAACCTATTACAACCATTTTGAGCTTAGAAGCCTACTCCAAACGAGCTTCATATGGAGGATTAAGGATACTCATAAATTTTCTACCAACGTTAAGGGAGTCTTTGAGTTTCGACCAAGACATGAATCCATTTACTCCTTTGGAGCAAGGGTGGCAAGACCCCTTTTTCATGCCCACTGCTAGGTCGATTACTCAAGGAAGAAAAGGAAAATCCAAGTTGACCGTGACCAAACTTCCTACTTAACCATTTTTGTGACGCCCATTGGGTGATCTTGACTCCACATGAGACTCGGATATGACCTATCTAACTCGACAGTATTCTAGGGCCACATTAGCATTGGTAAGAAAAATCAAAAACACATGAGAACCTTCAAATGATACACTTGTTTTTGGTTTGAGATTCCATTGACTCAACTACACTTCTATTCATTGTTACAACAATCTTTATAAAATTTATTATCTCAACTTCACTTTTCTTTGGTTCATACATCTCGACAGAAAAACAATTTCAAACAAAACAACATCTTCACGACAATAATCAAGACTTAGTCTAATATCAACTTCCCCGACTCTATACTACCGGTAGGATTTATTAAACTCATGTTTTTCCAGTTTCTTTGTTTTGTACGCTTGACAGGAACCAATTAACAAAACAATTACAACTTGAGTTTTAATTGACTAACTCACTCATCAAGGACACAAGGATTTCATGAACTTAAAAATATTAAACTTACAAAAATCGAACATAAATGGTTTTATTAATAACCCAATTCATAAGGTTTAACAAATACAAAGTTGAATGATTTTCTTACAAGCAAGGAGATGATGTTGAAGTCGAAGGTCAACCCAGGAATCTAACACCTCGTATGAACCCAAATCGATCCGAGGAAACACAAGAAAGGTTCCTTCGTTCCTTAGAGTTTTCTTACCCTTTTGTGGTGGGATTTGAAGTGTGATGCCCTTGGTTGCCTCGACTGGAATAAAAAGGAGGGACTCAAGTAAATTTTGACTCACTCTCTCCTCTTGAGTTTTTGGATTGAAGCCGAAAGGGGCTAGCTTCCAAAACCCAACGAATCTTGGACATAAGAGATATATTGGTGAAAAGATTTAGCTTCACTCTTGTGATTTACTTTGATCTTCCTTGGATCCCTTCGAAGGTAGCGGCGCATCAAGGGAGATTTGGGGAGTAAAAATTTACATGAATATGGTATGAAGGAATATAGGTAGGATGGAAGAATATGTTGGGTTACCTTCTTTTGGAGAGATTCGCCTAGGAGGCGTGTGAAGATGGAGGAGCAGGTCTAGGGTAGGTGGAAGGTTGAAGATGAGATTGTGAAATCTATTTCCCTGCTTTTGTTCTCATTTTTGTCGTGGATGGGGATAGGAGGACAAAAGAGTGTCTACTTTGAGTTATATAAAAGACTTTTATTTTAACAAATGTATATGCATTTTTACTTGTTGTATAATTTGTAGAGATGTAAATGTATACCTTCACTTAGGTATTTAATTGTATTTGAATCTTATAAAAGTTATTGTTTGGGTGGTAGTATGTTAAATATTTTGTGTCTTGCGATATTAAATTGTGACTAAAGTATCACTGTTTGACAACCTTTATAACGTAGTATTTTATTGTTATGAGTCTGAAATATTTTTAGCTTTGTAATATCTCATGTCATGGACATTTGTCATTCGTTTTATCGAGTCCTTATCATGGCGTCGGTACGCGTGCCGTGTCGGTCACTGTGGTAAACGAGATAACCTCTCGTCTTTCATATTTAAATCATAAGACGAATGAAATATTCATAAGATGATATGAATGCAAAAGTGATGCACTAGTCTACAGTATGCGAGTTAACTACTCAAATGGTCAGGTAAAGCTTATGCATGCTAAATGACTTATGCTTAGTAATAATAAACTTTACTAATTATCGCCGTTAAATTTTGGTGAAAATTTACCACCCCGTGTCAACACATCACAACTAATAAGTTTAAAAATCAAATTTTGTGATTTGGTAAATGGCATTGACCCGAACCCGACTTGGCCCGACCCGACTTGACCCGACCCGATTTGACCCGAACCCGACTAACCCGACTTCAAATAGGGTCGGGTACGGGTATATTAATTTTAGCCTCGACCCGACTTGGACCCGACCCGTTTAACCCGAACCCTACCAACCTGACCCGATTAACACCCCTACACACCACCTATTAGACCGAAAAGACGCAATCTTTATCTAGAACGCACCCAGGCTATGGATTTAAAGGTCACATACCTAATCCAAGCTGACATCCCACGCCCAGTCAAGTATCAAACCCATTTACGAACAAGAAAGTCAATGACATGTGGCGTATATGTGTCGACTTCACCAGCTTAAACAAAGCATATCCAAAAGACAACCAACTTGTGCCTCCCATCGACTGGAAGGTGGAATCTGATGAGTGTGTAAATACTCATCATTTTTGTGTAATCTAAACTGCAAAATCATCTGAAAACACTCAAAAACACATCAAAATGATCAAATTATCACAAATCAGTGTTTTATGTGTTTTAATTGCAAAAATATCAAAATCAGATGAAAAATGTTTAAAGTTTGCAAAATTGGCGCTTTAGTCCCCAAGTTTTAAAAGTTGTCAAATCTAGTCCTCGGAATTCAAAATGTGGAAATTTATCATTCAAGGTCCTTGAAGTATTCTAAGTTGTTTAAAATGATCCTTGAATGATTCTTTGGTCAATTGGCAAGAAAGGTCCCTAAACTTTGGAAAATTACAAAAATAGTCCTTGGACCTTTGAAAATGGATTTTATGCAAAAAGGGCCTTTGTATTATCAATGTATGGCAAATTTGGTCCTTGTGAGAAGTTTGGAAACATGGCAAGATCAGCCCTTGGAGTTTGGCAAAATTTCACTTTTGGTCCTTGTTTATTACTTAAACCAAACGGACACAATATAATATCCAAGCCCAAAATCCAAGTCCATTATACTAGCCCAACATCACTTGACCCTTGACCCTTTGCCTTTGAGCCCCAGGTCACAATTCCTTTTGACCCCAGCCACAACCATTTTGGACCCTTTGTTATTAATAGCTACGGTCAAAGAAAGTCAAACCCAAGTGTACGCGCTCAAAAAAACCAGACACCGTAGCTCGTCTCTTCCCCAACGAAACACCAAAACCGTAGTGGTTTTCCAACTTTTCAACATGCCTCCCATACCATGTCCCTCCACCTTCTACACTCCAAAACTCTTAATTGGCTAAACCAAATCCATTAATTGATTAAAAGCGCTTTGAAGAAAATTGGCGCCAAAATGCAAGGTGGGCGGTTCGATTAGTTTGAGTGATCCAAGGGCTCTAGTTTGGTGGAAAGATTCGTAAGACATGTGGGAATGTGGAAAAGTCTATAAAGGAGAGAGATATGTATTGTAAAAAATCTATCTAGTGTAATTTAAGTTATTATTGTCGTTTTAAGCATTTCTAAGTTTTAAGTTTATGTTTTTATCTTCAAACTTTGTATTTCAAGTTATTATGTTATAATAAAGCCTCTGTGAAACTTTAATTCAAGTATCAAAGTGTATTTCAGTTTATGCAATTTCTCATATTTATGCAAAATCTCAAGTTGGATCAAATGTTATTTTCAGTTGTTTGTATGGACTAGAATAGGTCACTTAAGCTCCTAGAAAGCTCATTGAAGCTTTTAGTTATCTTAAAATTCAGTTGAGAGTCAAAAATAGAAAAATCACAAAATACCATTTAAATACTTGAAAAATAAAAAAGGTTCCATGGAAGTGTTCACAAATTTAGCGGGGTATATAGTGGATGGCCTTGGGTTAGTAGCTTATTGGTGTTTATAGGGGTGCTCAATGATCTTGGTTCTCGCTTTAAGCATTGGAAGCATTTGTAAGCTTTTGATAAATTTGGTATTTTACTATTGTAGTGGTTAATTATCTTATATTTCTGTTTCTTTGTGATATCTAGTCATAATTTAGTGTGTTTAAGCTTTAAAATCAGTAGCTTGTTCTTCTCAATTTGTAGTTTACAAAAAACTTGGTTTCAACAGTGGAAATGGTATAATCATCAATTCTCAGTCTAATGTTGTTTTGATTGTTGATTTAGGCTTCATAAGTCTTAACAAGTGATTATTAAAGGTCTGCAATCAAGCTTATGGTTTCTAATTGTGATTTGGTTTGAAAAACTTCATAACAGTCAACATAAAGGTGTGTTTGGTTTATGGTGTTTAAAGGGTCTTTGGTTCTTAGTTTTGTTGGAAATCTGTCTAAATAAGTCTAAACAACTCATCTCAGTCAAGAAACAAGTTCTCATAATCACAAAAGTCAAAAATTCCTTTGATCTTATTTCTGTGGCTTACTGTTGGATTTTACAAATCCATGATCATCATTTTGTGTTCAAAAGTTAATAATCTTGCTATATTCAGTCTTAACATGCCTTAATACAACATCATCAGTACTTTAGATCAAATCAAAATCCACTTTGGTCAACTTTTAGTTTTTCTCAAAAGTCAAAATCTCAATAGTCGTTTTGAATAAACTTTGGAATTTCACTAGGGGTTTAATATTAAGATTCAGCTTATAAGCTCGGAGGTATTGTAGTTTAGTTGCTAAAGAAAATACAAAATACTAGTTCTTTGCATATTAGCTTTTAAAGTGCTTTTTAGTTAGCTTATTGAGAGCATCTGTTTCATATTTCTGTCCTGTGCACAGTGGTTAAGCTCATTTTGATAAGCTTTCATAGAGCTTATTAGTGCTCCAATTCTTGTGTTCTCTAGTTCTTTGGAAAGCCAACCTGGTCCTCTTGGATTGTCAAGTTTGTTTTTTCACTTTTGAGCTTATTAGCTAGGGCTGCTAAGAGCTTATAGTTTGTCCCATTTTCTGTTTTTCACTACAACAGTCAAGTGCTTATTGGCTTATTAGAAGCTTTTCAGTTGGATTGTTTGTGTCTTTTAGTTTCAAGATAGTTGTTTTAGCTTATTTTCACCTTAATCTAGCTTCTGTTTCAAGTAGTGGGTTTGTTTTAGCTTATTTCCACCTAATAAGCTATATAAGCCCACTGTTGGGCTAATAAGCCATCAAATCTGCTTATTTGTGATTTGTAAATTTTTTGTCTTTATTAAAGTTTCATATTATTAGTATTTAAGTAGTTTTCAAAATAAAATCACAAAACATCAATATAAAAATAGTGATAGCGTTTATTTAAGATTTTTAGCTTTTTGATTTTTCTTTTCAACTTTTAATAAGCAAATCTTGTTTTTATAGTTTTCTTAGGTTTCTGTTATCACATAGGATTTTTAGAAAAGTTTCGATTTTCTCTATCTTTTTAGTATTTATTATAATTTTAAATAGTTAAAAATAGTAATTAATTAGTAATAAATAATTAAAAAGTCTAAAAAATATATTTTCTGTTTTAAAATTAGTTTTATCATATTTTAGATTTTTCCAAGTTAAAATTTTATTTTTCCAAGTTCATTTTCTATTTTCTAGTATTTAAGTGTATTTTAAATAGTTAATAATTAGTAATAATTAGATAAAAAGTGTGAAAAATATATTTTTAGTTTTAAAATTAGTTTTATAGTATTTTAGATTTTTCAGAATCATAAGTTTATTTTTCTAGCCTTATTTTGTATTTTCCTCTAATTTAGAGTATTTATTAAATAGTTAAATTAGTTTTTAATTAATAATAATTAATTAAATAGTGTTAAAAATAATTTTCTTTTTCTAATAATTTTCTTTTATCTTTAGGATTTCAAAAATGTCATTTTTATATTTTTAGGTCTTTTATTTCTTAGTGTTCACTTTTATTTTGTGCGTGTCGTAGTTTTAAAACTTACGCTTACGCTTTCTTTCTTCGATTGTTGTGCTTTCCAATTCCGTGTCCAATTCTATTCCAAATCAATCAAGAGTGTAATTTCTTAATCAAAACCTTTACTGATCACTATCCTTAGTGATCATTCCATCATCTGAATCCGCTTTTACGCACCATTGAGTCTCCTGGGACTAAACGACCCGAATTCATTCTATTCTCCAGACTTAATTGTATTTGTGTCGAAATGTTTCAAGTCTGTTTGACTTGACTGCTTGGCACAGATCAAAATTTTAGCGCATTCGCGGGAGGCTTTAGCGTGTGTTTAGCCATTTTCGGATCCATTGTTGCACATACCCACCATTTGTAAAAGTTTTGTAAAGTTATAAGAAAACCAAAAGTCATTAACACTTTTCCTAAAGTGTTAAAACACCAAAAAATATAAAACAACAAAACAATCGTAACGTTTTCTATTTTGTATTCTCTTTAAGGTGATTCTTGAAGAGATACGATTTGGTTAAACGGGTCGATAACAAAAATATTGTCCAAAAGTTTTTAAACCCATTTGCACAAATCTAACCTACGCCTTTTCGGTGGTACTTAATTGAATACATAAAATCAACCACCGAAATCAAGGCAAAGGCACTACCTAACTGGGGTGCGACCATTAATAAGTTCCCGAACATCGATTTAAAACTTGCCTTTGTGTCACTTGTGATTTGGTGTACCTTTTTCAAAGAAGCCATTTCATTCGTGATTATTGGTTAAGTTCACTTGTGTTTTGCCTCATTTGTTTTGAAAATTGGTTTTATACATAGTGCATGCGCACTCGTTCTTCCAGCTTCTACAAGTCCACTTTCCGAACTTGGAAACATTCCTCGTGAGCGTAGAGGACGTTCACTCCTTCACCGTGATCGAGGAACGTCTACCACCACCACCTCCGCCGAAATGGCGGAAGACAAACCTATGAATGAGCTTCTCCAAGCACCCATCGAGGGTTACGGAGATGCCATTGTTGTTCCAACCATCGTGGGCGATACTTTCGAGCTCAAACCGGTTGCTCAATCTAGTAACCCAAAGCCAATTCTATGGTTTTGAGCGGGATGATCCTCATGCACACATTCGATGGTTTAACAAGATAGCATCTACCATCAAGTACAAGAATGTCCCACAAGAAGCTATCGCTTCTTCTGCTCCCATTTTCTGTAGGACAGTCCGGAATTGGCTTCGAGAAACAACCCCTCGCTCTATAGAGACATGGGAAGATCTTGTCACCAAATTCGTTAACGAGTTCTATCCTCCATCCCGAACCACAAGTCTTAAGAATGAGATAATGAAATTTTCTCGTAGATTTGATGAATCATTCGGGAGGCATGGGATCGTTATAAAGAGTTGCTTCATGAGTGTCCGCATCACGGTTTTACCGAGTTAATGCAAATGGATACTTTCTACAATGGTCTCAATCGCACTAATCAAGACTCTTTGAATGCCTCCGCTGGAGGTATTTCCTGAGCAAGACCACCAAAGAGGCCTTGCGATCATTGAGAACAAATCTCGTGTCCGTCCTTTCGTAGCTAAGACATATCGCCTAATCTTGGACCTTCTTCTTCTTCATCCCCGTGAGTACATCTAGCACCGATGCTAAGATTGATAAACTCACGACATTGTTCGAGCTTTGGTTCTTGCTAACCAGAAGAAAGTCTCCTTCACTCGACCCACCAACACATGTTGAAGTGAAGAAAGTTGAGAGTTGTGTCACTTGTGGTGGTCCTCATGCTTACTACAATTGTACCGCCACCGATGGTAGTCCTTTTGAGGCCAATGCTTTAGCCGGTAGTTCACGCAAGGAGGTAATCAATACCGCCCTCAAAATGAACCACACTACCGCGTTAACACTAATCGTGCACCACCCGATTTCAATCAAAATCACAACATGCAAAACCGAATCGAACCAACCAAGAATGAACCAAGGTTATCAAACCAAGGTAATTTCTATCCTGGACCCAATCAAGGTTTCCAACATCAAGGAAACCCTCATCAAAACAATTTCAATCGAGGGAATCAATTTCATGGGAATATGAATCCTAATCAAGGGAATTTTGGTCATAATCAAAACATACGGCCTCAAATTGTCCCTCCAGCCTCCCCGTCATTACTCCTCCAGACCATCATCCGATGAGTTATCAAGCGCTTCATGAAATCCCAAGATGAAATGAACAGGTTGTTGGTCACCATTGTCGATCCGAAGAAGTCTTTAAATGATCGACCCTCGGGCTCGTGTACTTTACCGAGCAACACGATCGCTAACCCGAGGGGCGATGCTAAGGCGATCACAACCAAGTGGTGTTTCATACACTGGACCCGCTGCTCCTACTACCTCTTCTTCCTCTTCTCTTCCTAAGGTAGTAGACAGTGAACCTCCAAAACACAATGGACCCACGACTCCAATGCCTCCTCCACTAGTGCCAATGAGTCAAGTTACCAAGGATACTACGGACAAGGTGCATTATTCTAGCCCACGGCATCAAGACACGTCCAACCTTCTGTAGTCCAACCTCAGTGGTCCAAACCCAAGTCAAATCAAGGAGTTGTTTTGAACCTCCCGTAGCTCCTGTTGAGAATCGAACCAAATCTTCTATCCCTTACCCATCACGCTTGAATGAGCAAAGCTCATGAGAAAGCTAGTCATCAAATGGATAAATTTTTCCAAATTTTCCAAGAATTACATTTTGACATAAGCTTTATGGATGCTATCATGCCGATGCCCAAGTTCGCATCGACTCTCAAACACATGTTAAGCAATAAGGAAAAGTCTGCTTGAAATGGCTAAGACCCTCTTAACGAGAACCGCCAAGAATACATCAAGAAGCTTCTGAAAAGCTTGGAGATCCCGGAAATTTCTCTTACCTTGTGTATTCCTCAGAATGGTTGAATGCTTTGCCCTAGCGCATCTTGGTGCAAGCATTAATCTTATGCCATATTCGATGTGGAAGAAACTTTCTTCCCGAACTCACTCCTACATGCATGACTCTCGAGCTTGCGATCGTTCCATATCCCGTCCTCTTGGCATTGTCGAGGACGATTTGTGAAAGTAGGAAAGTTCCATTTCCCACCGACTTCGTGGTTGTTGATTTTGATGCCGATCATCGGGTTCCTCTCATTGTTGGTCGAGGATTCCGAGAACGGGCCGTGCTCTCATAGATGTATTTGAGCAGAAATCACATTGCGTGTTGGTAATGAAGTCACACCTTCAACCTTGACCAAACTTCGAGGTACTCCGCAAATTATGATTCGAATCGGTCAACCGAATAGATATCATTGATGTTGCTTCAAGAGTACTCTCAAGAAGTTCTTGGTTATTCTCATAATTCCGTGGTGCGATTCCACCACATCTTCTCACCTATCATAGCCAATTCTACTCCTTCTCTCACCCATTTGAGGGAAGCGACTTCATCTTAGATGAGATTGAAGCATATTTGGCTAGTGATTCTGCTCCTTGGGAAATTGATCACGCCCAATTGATATTGAGGGGACATACTTCTTATTGAGAAGTCGCTCAATGATGATCCATCATCAACTCCTCATCCTAGTGATTCAATCCCAATAGAGATTAATCAAAATGAGATTAATCTGGAGGGAGATATTCTTCTTGAGAAATTGTCAAATCTGGATACTTCTCTTCCTCTCCCTCCCATCAAACTTCATAATAAGGAAGTCAATTCAGTTGAGAAAACTGAAGAATCTCCTGAGGTTGAGCTTAAGGACTTACCTCCTCATCTCGAGTATGCATTCCTTGAAGGAGATGATAAATTACCCGTCATTATTGCTCGAGATTTGAGTAAAGATGAAAAAGCTGCTCTTATTAAAATCTTGAAGTCACACAAGCAAGCAATTGCTTGGAAACTCTCCGACATCAAAGGTATCAACCCTGAGTTCTGTACTCATAAAATCTTGATGGAGGATGACTTTAAACCCGCAGCTCAACATCGAGACGAGTGAATCCAAAATCCATGATGTTATTAAACAAGAGGTTATCAAACTTCTTGATGCAGGATTGATTTACCCGATCTCGCATACCCTTGGGTTAGCCCAATTCATTGTGTTCGAAAAGGGTGGTATTATCGTTATCACAAATGAAGATAACGAGATAATTCCAACTCGATTGGTAACGGATGGCGTGTTTGCATCGACTATCGTAAGTTGAATGACGCCACTCAGTAAAGACCATTTTCCTCACCCTTCATGGACCGATGCTTGAGAGATTAGCAGGGGAATGAGTACTATTGTTTCCTTGATGGTTTCTCGTTACTTTCAGATCCCTATTGATCCACATGATCAAGAGAAGACCACATTCACTTGCCCATACGGAACTTTTGCCTATAAACGTATGCCTTTTGGCTTATGTAATGCTCCCGCACGCTCCAACGATGTATGATGGCCATATTCCACGACATGATCGGGAAACAATGGAAGTGTTTATGGATGACTTCTCGGTCATTGGGGATTCTTTTCAATCATGTCTCTCCATTTAGATAAAATGCTTCAAAGGTGTGAAGACACCAATCTTTGTCTAAACCGGGAGAAAAGTCACTTTATGGTCGGAGAAGGCATTGTCCTTGGCCATAAGATTTCTAAGAACGGATTGAGGTAGATAGAGCAAAAGTTGATGTCATTGCTAAGTCGCTTCATCCTACTACCGCCAAGGGTATTAGGAGTTTTTGGTCATGCCGGTTTCTATCGTAGATTCATTCAAGATTTTTCCAAAATCGCCCGCCTATGACCCATCTTCTTGAAAAGGATGCTCCTTTATCTTCTCACCGCGCATGTGCTTTTGAAACATTGAAGAAAAAGCTTCTCAAGCACCCATTCTCGTTGTTCCCGATCGACTTGCCTTTTGAGCTCATGTGCGATGCAAGTGATTTTGCTATCGGTGCAATTCTAGGGCAACGCAAAACAAGCATTTTCAAACTATTCACCACGCAAGCAAAACTATGACCGAGGCTCAACTCATTACACCACCACGTAAAAAGAGCTATTAGCGTGGTGTATGCTTTTGAGAAGTTTCTACCGTATCTTATCTTGACCAAATGCGAGTGTATACGGATCACTCGGCTCTTAAATATCTCTTTGCAAAACAAGATGCAAAGTCGAGATTGCTTCGCTGGATTCTCCTCCTCCAAGAATTTGATATCATTATACGTGATAAAAAGGAGCCGAGAATCTAGCGGTACGATCATCTGTCTGCATTAGAAAACCCTCACCAAGATGTTTTCGAGAAAAGGAAATAAATGAAACATTTCCTCTCGAGACACTCAATGCGGTTTCTTTTCGTGGAAATTCTACCACCCCATGGTTTGTCGACTTTGCAAATTACCATGCGGTAACTTCATTAGAAAGGGATGTCGACCCAAAGAAGAACAAATTCTTCAAAGATGTTAAACATTATTTCGGGACGACCCTTTCTTGTTCAAAATCGTATGATCAAGTCATTCGACGGTGTGTTTATGGACGTGAAGCTATTGATATTCTCACACTTGCCATGCCGACCCACCGGGGCCATCATAGTCCAAACTACACCGCCAAAAAGGTGTTTGATTCCGGTTCTATTGGCCCACAATCTATAAAGATGCCCACTAATTTGTTTAAACTCAGGACGCTTGTCGTCAATGGTAATATCTCTCAAAGGAATGAAATGCCGCAAAATGCCATTCAAGTTTATAGATATTTGACATCCGGGTATTGATTTTATGGGGCCATTTCCATCTTCTCGTGGTAACAAGTACATACTCGTGGTCGTTGACTATCTGTCAAAATGGGTTGAAGCAAAGCTTTACCCACCAATGATGCCCGAGTTGTTGTGAAGTTTTGAAATCTCTGCTTGCTGTGTTTGGAACTCCGAGAGCGATAATCGCGATCGTGGTACACATTTTGTAATGACAAATTTGAAAGAGTCATGCAAAATATGGTGTTACCCATCGCCTCTATCGCATACCACCCCAAACAAGTGGGCGGTGGAAGTTTCAAACCGTGGTATTAAAAGGATTCTTGAAAGGACAAGAGGCTAAAATCGTGCATCCCGGTCTGATAAGCTTGATGACGCACTGGCCTTCCGATACTTACAAAACACCCATCGGTGTACTCCTACAAGCTAGTGTACGGAAAGGCATGTCATCTTCCGATTGAGTTAGAGCACAAGGCATACCGGGCCTTGAAGCATGCAAATTTCGATATACGTATGTTATGATCATAGAAAAGTTCAAATGAATGAACTAAATGAACTTCGGATCAAGCTTACGAGAACTCTTTGATCTACAAGCAAAGACAAAGAAGATTCATGACTCCAAGATCAAAAACCGCTTTCAACGCTTGGTGATCGAGTCCTTCTTTTCAACTCCGCATTGAAGATTTTCTCGAAAGCTCAAGTCCCGCTGGTCCGCCCATTCACTATCGCTAAGGTTTATCCTTATGGTACCGCTGAGTTATCTCAACCGATGGTCCTAATTTTAAAGTGAATGGTCATCGAGTTAAGCATTACTTTGGAGAGGACATTCCCCATGGTTGTCCCGGATTTACAAACATTCCCGTGAACCAATGAATGCGGGATCGAGTCAAGCTAGTGACTCGGTAATCAAAAACATTAGCACGCACCATATGGGTTTTCACCCATAATTTGCCTTCTTATCCCCTTTCTACCACCCTAGTGTTGGGGAGTCTCCCACACCGTTGTATATTCTCATTCTTTCTTAAAAAAAAAAAAAAAAAAAAAAAAATCTCTTCTTCTAAATAAATGGCCGTAATATTTCCTTTCACGTTTTTGTTTCGGCATAACTGCTGGTACTTTGAATATTGAGGGCAATATTCATTTCTAAGTGTGGGGGGAATTCTCACGAATTTCATATATTATCTACCCAATTCCCCGTTGCTGGCCAAAATTTTTTTGGAGTAAGTGTTTTACACTTTCTCACTGGTTATCATCCGCCATGTCTCAGAAGACTAAAGGATTGGCTAATCCAGAGCAAACGGCTCTTGGTAAAGATTTCAAACCGCTTATATGGCTTGCAATTTGCCCAAAATTGTATGGTTTTTCACTCCCCATCATCCTCAAAAGATAATGAGTTGGCCCGCAAGGTTATGGCTTGTGGTAAAGGCGTGGAAAATCCATAATTGGTAATCACCACCAAAGATAATCCCGATAATTTATCTAAGAGTTGGCTAGTCCGTATGGTACGGCTCGTAAAGACACATCAAATCCGCTTACGTTTTATGATTTGCTCAAAATCATTTGGTTATCGATGTACCAAGGTTCTTACTTGAACTCAAACATTTGGCTACCCGTATGATGGCTTTTGGTAAAGAGTTTTTCAAATCCATTAAAATCTCAAATCATTGCTAGGGACTAGCAATATCTTAGTGTGGGATTGATGAGTGTGAATACTCATCATTTTGTGTAATCTAAACCGCAAAATCATCTCGAAAACACTCAAAACACATCAAAATGATCAAATTATCACAAATCGTGTTTTATGTGTTTTAATTGCAAAATATCAAAATCGATGAAAATGTTTAAAGTTTGCAAAATTGGCGCTTTAGTCCCCAAGTTTTAAAAGTTGTCAAATCTAGTCCTCGAATTCAAAATGTGGAAATTTATCATTCAAGGTCCTTGAAGTATTCTAAGTTGTTTAAAATGATCCTTGAATGATTCTTTGGTCAATTGGCAAGAAAGGTCCCTAAACTTTGAAAATTACAAAAATAGTCCTTGGACCTTTGAAAATGGATTTTATGCAAAAGGGCCTTTGTATTATCAATGTATGGCAAATTTGGTCCTTGTGAGAAGTTTGGAAACATGGCAAGATCAGCCTTGAGTTTGGCAAAATTTCACTTTTGGTCCTTGTTTATTACTTAAACCAAACGGACACAATATAATATCCAAGCCCAAAATCCAAGTCCATTATACTAGCCCAACATCACTTGACCCTTGACCCTTTGCTTTGAGCCCTGTGTCACAATTCCTTTTGACCCTGTACCACAACCATTTTGGACCCTTTGTTATTAATAGCTACGGTCAAAGAAAGTCAAACCCAAGTGTACGCGCTCAAAAAAACCAGACACTGTAGCTCTGTCTCTTCCCCAACAGAAACACCAAAAACCAGAATGGTTTTCCAACTTTTTCAACATGCCCTCCCATACCATGTCCCCTCCACCTTCTCTACACTCCAAAAACTCTTAATTGGCTAAACCAAATCCATTAATTGATTAAAACTGCTTTGAAGAAAAATTGGCGCCAAAATGCAAGGTGGACGGTTCTGATTAGTTTGAGTGATCCAAGGGCTCTAGTTTGGTGGGAAAGATTCAGAAGACATGTAGGAATGTGGAAAAGTCTATAAAGGAGAGAGATATGTATTGTAAAAAATCTATCTAGTGTAATTTAAGTTATTATTGTCGTTTTAAGCATTTCTAAGTTTTAAGTTTATGTTTTTATCTTCAAACTTTGTATTTCAAGTTATTATGTTATAATAAAGCCTCTGAAACTTTAATTCAAGTATCAAAGTGTATTTCAGTTTATGCAATTTCTCATATTTATGCAAAATCTCAAGTTGGATCAAATGTTATTTTCATTGTTTGTATGGACTAGAATAGGTCACTTAAGCTCCTAGAAAGCTCATTGAAGCTTTTAGTTATCTTAAAATTCAGCTTGAGAGTCAAAATAGAAAAATCACAAAAATACCATTTAAATACTTGAAAAATAAAAAGGTTCCATGGAAGTGTTCACAATGGGTTAGGGGTATATAGTGGATGGCCTTGGGTTAGTAGCTTATTGGTAAGCTTATAGGGGTGCTCAATGATCTTGGTTCTCAGTTTTAAGCATTGGAAGCATTTGTAAGCTTTTTGATAAATTTGGTATTTTACTATTGTAGTGGTTAATTATCTTATATTTCTGTTTCTTTGTGATATCTAGTCATAATTTAGTGTGTTTAAGCTTTAAAATCAGTAGCTTGTTCTTCTCAATTTGTAGTTTACAAAAACTTGGTTTCAACAGTGGAAATGATATAATCATCAATTCTCAGTTTAATGTTGTTTTGATTGTTGATTTAGGCTTCATAAGTCTTAACAAGTGATTATTAAAGGTCTGCAATCAAGCTTATGGTTTCTAATTGTGATTTGGTTTGAAAAACTTCATAACAGTCAACATAAAGGTGTGTTTGGTTTATGGTGTTTAAAGGGTCTTTGGTTCTTAGTTTTGTTGGAAATCTGTCTAAATAAGTCTAAACAACTCATCTCACCAAGAAACAAGTTCTCATAATCACAAAAGTCAAAATTCCTTTGATCTTATTTCGTGGTTTATCGTTGGATTTTACAAATCCATGATCATCATTTTGTGTTCAAAAGTTAATAATCTTGCTATATTCAGTCTTAACATGCCTTAATACAACATCATCAGTACTTTAGATCAAATCAAAATCCACTTTGGTCAACTTTTTAGTTTTTCTCAAAAAGTCAAAATCTCAATAGGTCGTTTTTGAATAAACTTTGGAATTTCACTAGGGGTTTAATATTAAGATTCAGCTTATAAGCTCTGGAGGTATTGTAGTTTAGTTGCTAAAGAAAAATACAAAAATACTAGTTCTTTGCATATTAGCTTTTAAAGTGCTTTTTAGTTAGCTTATTGAGAGCATCTGTTTCATATTTCTGTCCTGTGCACAGTGGTTAAGCTCATTTTGATAAGCTTTCATAGAGCTTATTAGTGCTCCAATTCTTGTGTTCTCTAGTTCTTTGGAAAGCCAACCTGGTCCTCTTGGATTGTCAAGTTTGTTTTTTCACTTTTGAGCTTATTAGCTAGGGCTGCTAAGAGCTTATAGTTTGTCCCATTTTCTGTTTTTCACTACAACAGTCAAGTGCTTATTGGCTTATTAGAAGCTTTTCAGTTGGATTGTTTGTGTCTTTTAGTTTCAAGATAGTTGTTTTAGCTTATTTTCACCTTAATCTAGCTTCTGTTTCAAGTAGTGGGTTTGTTTTAGCTTATTTCCACCTAATAAGCTATATAAGCCCACTGTTGGGCTAATAAGCCATCAAATCTGCTTATTTGTGATTTGTAAATTTTTTGTCTTTATTAAAGTTTCATATTATTAGTATTTAAGTAGTTTTCAAAAATAAAAATCACAAAAACATCAATATAAAAATAGTGATAGCGTTTATTTAAGATTTTTTAGCTTTTTGATTTTTCTTTTCAACTTTTTAATAAGCAAATCTTGTTTTTATAGTTTTCTTAGGTTTCTGTTATCACATAGGATTTTTAGAAAAAGTTTCAGATTTTTCTCTATCTTTTTAGTATTTATTATAATTTTAAATAGTTAAAAATAGTAATTAATTAGTAATAAATAATTAAAAAGTCTAAAAAATATATTTTCTGTTTTAAAATTAGTTTTATCATATTTTAGATTTTTCCAAGTTAAAATTTTATTTTTCCAAGTTCATTTTCTATTTTCTAGTATTTAAGTGTATTTTAAATAGTTAATAATTAGTAATAATTAGATAAAAAGTGTGAAAAATATATTTTTAGTTTTAAAATTAGTTTTATAGTATTTTAGATTTTTCAGAATTATAAGTTTATTTTTCTAGCCTTATTTTGTATTTTCCTCTAATTTAGAGTATTTATTAAATAGTTAAATTAGTTTTTAATTAATAATAATTAATTAAATAGTGTTAAAATAATTTTCTTTTTCTAGTAATTTTCTTTTATCTTTAGGATTTCAAAATGTCATTTTATATTTTTAGGTCTTTTATTTCTTAGTGTTCACTTTTATTTTGTGCGTATCGTAGTTTTAAAACTTACGCTTACGCTTTCTTTCTTCGATTGTTGTGCTTTCCAATTCGTGTCCAATTCTATTCCAAATCAATCAAGAGAGTAATTTCTTAATCAAAACCTTTACATATCACTATCCTTAGTGATCATTCCATCATCCGAATCGCTTTTACGCACCATTGAGTCTCCTTGGGACTAAACGACCCAGGAATTCATTCTATTCTCCAGGACTTAATTGTATTTGTGTTTGAGCTGTTTCAAGTCTGTTTGACTTGACTGTTTGGCACAGATCAGAATCCTTGGCCAATTTCAAATACAACTGTTTTCTTGACGCGTACAAAGCACATCACCAGATTTTGATGAAGGAATATGATGAAGACAAAATTGTATTCTACGCCAATCAGGGTCTCTTTTGCTACATCAAGATGCCTTTCGGTCTAAAAAACGCAAGCACTACCAACCAGGCACTGGCAGACAGAAAATTCAAATCTCAAATAGGCGTCAACCTCGAGGCATATGTTAATACAAATAATGTCTAAAAACATTATTTTTATTTTTTGACATCTTTACGTTTGATAACAAAATGTAAAAACACTTTACGTTAAAATTAACGTAAACAAGTTTTTAGTCGAAATATCTCATTTTTACACAAATCAATCTAGGTAAGAACAAACAAATTTACAACTTGATAAAATGATCAAAGGATTAAATTTGTGTTATAGACTTCACATTTTTAATGAGACAAAAACATTTTTTCAAAAATACATTTGAAAATTTATTTTTGAATTGAAAAGAAATGTTTTAATTGGAGAAATAAGTTTGAATTGTCCAACAACTATTTTTTTCCTCAAAACATTTCAAAACTTCCCCAAATAAACCTTCACCACTAAAACAAAATGTGAAGCGTTTTTTCTATACGATACCATTAAATTTAATGGTACTGTGTGAACTTTAGTGGTGTCGTCCCCGTGAACGGTAAAATTTCATTTGCCTATAAATACTAGACCATTTCACATATTTTGGTCATCCTTTTTCACACAAAACTTTATGAGTTAAATCCTCTATCACATTTATAATTTCTTGATCATTTAGATAGTTTTCTTTTGTTTAAGAGTTATTTAATCATCCAACCAAGTGATCACCTTCATTTATATACTTATGCAAGAGAAGAACCCAAAGTATCAAGAAGATATAAAGTGTTGTAGTGCACTCGTAACCTTTGTTACGTACTTGTTGTATCTAGGCGTACATCAATTTTTTATCATATTGTTTAGCTTGTGTGTGTGGATCATTGTGATCTTGTAAAGATCTTGTAGATCTCGTAGATTGTGTTTATAGTGTGTGGATCAAGTGGATTGATGGTAGATCATGTGGATCTTGTAGAGTGTGTGAGGATCAAGTAGATCTTGTGAGAGATTGGTACTAGCTAGATTAGTACTCGACATTTAGCTTAGTGTCGAAATTATGATAAGCGACGTTGTACGGTTTTCTCCGCTGAAGGGAGTTTGTTGACATAGTGCTTAGAACTCTCGAGTTGGGTACTCGAGGAGTGGAGTAGGCGAAGAGAGCTTGCTACAAACCACTATAAATCTCTTGTCTCGGTTTGATCTTTTCATCTCTTACTTTTTGTCTTGCAATTTACATTTTAGTAGTTGTAGCTCATTTATTATAGTGTTCATATTGCAATTCATTTGTTTCATTAAAGTTCAATTAAAGGTTTTCAAATATTTGAATCAAGTTTAAAACGGCAAAACTATTCAACCCCTTATAGTATTCCACATTTGGTACCAAAGCTACGTCAATCAAGATTTTTAAAAATACATTTTATTTTAAATCTTGAATGGATCAATGGATTTCGAAAAATATCAAGAAGGACAGTCTATGCAAGGACCACAACTTTTCGAAACCGACTATTTTATCTATTGGAAAACAAGATTCGAAATGTATGTGAAATCAAAAGATCTTGATCTTTGGCATGTCATTATCGAGGGTGACTTTCAACCAATTGAAAAAAAAAACACAAACTAATAAAGAAAAAGTTGTTCCTTATAGTAAACAAAGTAATAATCTTAAAAAGAAACTTGCTAAAAAAGATGAGGCTAAAATGGTGATTTACAACGCTTTGCCTAAAAAGGAATTTGAAATAATTTTTATGTGTAGTACGACAAAAGAGATTTGGAAAACTTTGTTAGCCACTCATTAAGGTAATAGTCAAGTGAAAGAAAACAATATTAATTTACTAATGCAACAATATGAACAATTTTCTATTCTCGAAGATCACCAATAGATAATGCTTTTGTTAGATTTAATACTATTATCACCGCCTTAAAGCTCTTGATGAAGGTTAATCTAGCAAGAATTATGTTAGGAAGTTTCTTTGAGCTCTACATCCCAAATAGATAGCAAAGGTCATCGCCATTGAAGAGTCAAAGAATTTGGCAACACTCTCACTTTATGAACTAATATGAAACTTAAAAGTTCATGAAATGATAATCAAGAAAGACTCCAATACAGTTAGAGGCAAAGGTGAAAAGTCGAGGTCTCTAAGCTCCTAAATCCTTCTTAACTTGATCACCAAGTTATGCAACCTCCTATTTTCTCTTCCTTTAGTCGACTGCCACACGGGTAGATTAAGGATTTCCTAATCTTTGGTTGATTGATTTATTTATTAATACAATACTAATAAATAACTAATAGCTATTTTAACCTATTATTTATTAATACGTTATATACTACACAAGTTAAAATGATCTATGAATCAATTTGATATTAATATAATATGAGCACATTATTACTAACGGGCTTGTGTCATAATGGTTTCACATGTTATGTGAAACTTCTCAACTAAATAGTCGTGAGTTCAAGTCCCTGTTTAGGACATGTGAAATTGATTTGTGATATAAATAGTGTGAGATATTTAAAAATTGTCGTTCAAAAATATATATATATATATATATATAATACATTATTTATATTATAAGTTTAAGTATCTAAATATATTTGTGTGTGACCCATAGACTCACATATACTTGGTCATATAATTGTGTAATATGCTTTGAGCATATTCGATCACATTAAAGAACACATTAGATGAAATATAGCAAATGTACACATTAGACGAAATATAGCAAATGTACGACATCTTTAAACGTATGTATATCACCTAAAGTATAAAGCTATGATATATCGAAATCAACAAATGGTTAAAATGATAACTCACATATAGCGAGATGGCTAAGAACGACGAGCGTCCCTAGCAATTGCTTGCCAATGAATTCATTTGATGGCTCATTTGAAGAGTAGACCGTATATCTTATTATAACAAATTAACAAGAGAAAATATATAAAGTGAAAAATCATAGTTTGCTATTACCAAGATCTCAATTTAGAATTGAATATTTTGATTAGTTAATAAAAATCAAAACTTGCTTTAATTTTGTTAAACAATTTTAAATTTCATCTAGAAAAATAAATATGTATACAACATATATATGATTTTGTAAAAGAAAACTAACAAAAGTGTAATTAATGAAAGTCTAATAGCTCTATTTTAAATAATTTATATGAAATTAAGAAAAGTTATCAGTTTACAGTTTACATTTATTTTTTAATAAAGTTACAAATTTAGTAACAACTTCTTAGATTTTATATATTATTTAATCCTATTGTCATTATATATTATGTTAATGCAGGTGCAAAAGTTATGAATATTAAAATAAAACACGAGTTAATGTTATATGTACATGAATACACGAGCTTGAAGATATATATATATATATATATATATATATATATATATATATATATATATATATATATATATATATATATATATATATATATATATATTTTTATACGAACGAATGTTAACTACTCATGTTATTCCTCCTTATACGGTTAACTTATGCATACACGGGTTTATAAATTAAGTATGACGCGTGTTATACTTCTTTATATTCATGAGTCATTACGTGTTATTAAACATGCTTAATGTCTAAAACACACCTGTGGCGAAGAGGGTATGCAAACGGTGGTTGCATTGCGTCCCACAATCTGCAAGATCACTTACAGACTTATGTTATATATCCGACTACCTCTTCAGAATCTCATTAGTTAAATACAACTCATCTTGCAACAATAAGTAAAATGTCATTAAGGGCCTAATTATAAGAAATTGTTATAAATGAACACCTTTTATGCACACATTTAAGTTTTTTAGTTTTGATAGGGCTCTTTTTAATTTTAGCCGGGCCTCCAAATTCATTTGCAGTCCCGCTAAAATATGATATCAATAGTTAAAAAATCAAACTCAATACAATGAGTGTTAAACAAAGTCAAATCATTCGTCAAAAAAATTTATACACAATATTAATCGATATTAATGCATAATAAAAATTTAAATAAAAGTAACACGTGCAAGGATATTATAACTACACAAATATATTTATTTTACATAATTGTATAGAAAATCATATTTATAGTGGGTAAAACTAATGGCATCCACTATGGCGAACTATTGTAAAGCTTTATAAATTAAAATTTTCATGCCACATCAATAAGTTTTATACCTTTTCGCTTAATAAACCTATTTTACTATCGATAAATGGTGTATAGTTAAAGTGAAATTGTTGAATGTTGAAAAGTCAATATGTTGAAACGTTGAAAACACATACGCAAAACACTCTCACACAAACACAAAACACTCTCACAAAAACACACAAACAAACACTCTCTACAACTCACACCATCACCACCCAACGCCACCACCATCCGAGGCCACCTCCACCCGAAGCCACCACCACCCGACAACACCACCACCCGACGACAACACCACCGGACTCCACGACCGAAATCCACCCTCCCCCGTCATCCCACCACCACCTGAGTAGCACTACCACGAGAGAAACCACCAAGAGTTTTTCAAGTTCAGAGGTATTTTGAGTTTTTTTTAATAGATCTATAAGTTTTGAAGGTTTTTTTTTCTTTTTTTTTTTTTCTTTTTTTTTAGATATAGAATTTTTATATTTAGATCTATAGTTTTGAAGTATGTTTTGTATTTTTGTTTGTTAGTGACGTTTCTATCTTGCCGGAAAAGTTCAACGATGCCGTCACCTCTTTCGCTGGTAGGGTTGCAGCCGCCGCCGCATGAGTTCTTGCCGACACCGCTTTAGGTGGAAATGGTTGATGCCTCCGGGGTAAGATCTATGGGTTTTGAAAGCTCAATTTTTTGAGATCTATGTATTTTTTTTAAAGATATATGTATTTCTCAAGCTTTAAAATTTTATTTGAGTAGAGTTTTTTTATTTAGATAATTGTCACTACGGAATCAAATTTTATAGCCGAAATCTGCTTAATTACCTCCGGAATCTATTGTGGTGTTGACTACCGTCACCGAAAAACGTTTAGTTACCTCTCAATATTTGTTGGTATTTTTTATATAAGTTTATATGACCTTTGTGTATTTTTTATGTAAATCTATTTGTGCACTTTGGTGTGTAATTTGTTTGCAAGTATATTTGTAAATAATTTATATGATGTAAAGTTTATTGTGTATTTTGTTGTTTAAATTTTGTCACAATCGTATTTGATGTTTGTAATTTTTTTAATTTGTTTGTAAATTTTGTTTATAAAGTGTAAGTAAATTTGGTAAAGTTTAAAAGTTTTGAAATTTAAAATATTTTTAAAATTTTAAAGATCCAAAAGTTTAAAAGTTTTTAAATTTGAAATTCTGTAATATTGTTTGAAATTTTTACCAACTAAAATTTGGAATGAATTAAAAGCGTTTTGTTTGTTTTTATTTTTAGAAAGTAACTTATTTACGGTGATTTTATTAAAGGCAACCTTATTAAATGGATCTAAATATAAACATAATTGTTTCGACCTAAAACATGAACAAAAACAAACAAACGTTAAACATTCTGTGTTTAAAAAAAAACAAAGGTTAATCAAACGTCTAAAACACATAATGTTAACTTAACTCATCAATCAAATGAGAACCACAAATAATTTTACAATTATTGTATTGATATATTTAAAACATAAGGCTAAATACAATTGTAACGTAGGTCACCCATGCCACATCAGCTTTCTCTCTTCGACGATCTGACGACGGCCTATTTGCCATAGTGGTGACCTAGTTATTTTTTTTTTTAAATTCAAACATTTTTTATTTATAGGATGTAAAGTGGTAAAGTTTTCTTAAAAATGTTTTTTTTTTTTTTTTTTTTTTTTTACCAAATGGTACAAAATAGTAAGAGAACTTGGTTGAATCCACAAACTAGTTCATCACTTGTGCCCAATCAACCGGGTTAACCGATCACCTCACAATGGGGCAATCGGTGGCAACCGAAGGTCACCCCTTCTGGTTCACCTATCCATTGTGTTAGCCTAAAAGAACATGCAAGCATACACACATAAACGACTATCTTAATAATTGCATATACCTCATTTTTTGAAAACTCTTATATTCTAAAATTAAAGTTAATGGTCTAATTTACCCCTTTAATACCCTTATACTTTCGTTGGTCCAAATAATTGAATAAATCTTGATAAAATAAATAACAACTTCATTATTCATCAATAACAATAGTTACAAGATTACTCAATACCAACTAGACTACATGATAACATCCTTAACTTTTACGGGGATAAATTCGGTATATTATCCTCATTGAATGATTAATAAACTCTCATTGATCCAAGCTATGCTTGTGTTTCAATGAGAGGATGATCATATCAACTAATACTATGTATTGTGTTTGTTTAGGAACGATACCTATCTCTATTACAATACAAACATATATATAGAACTAATAATACAAGACATGTGATGATGGTGACATGTGGTCCCCATGTGGTCCATATTCATCTTCCTTTTTGAAAAACACCAACCATCCTTTTGAATGTGTCATCACAATATTCCCACTTATGGTAAAGTCTTGTACTTGTTTGACTTCTTTCTTGGAAGTTCCCACCCATATTTTTCATCAGATGTAGAGATAGGTCTTCAGATCACCGAGATATTTGTCAAAATATCGTTGTCACCGTGTTGTTTGTAGCTCATATATTTTACTCAATCGACACCGTGTCGATAAGTAAAGAGCACTAAACAACACTCACCGATTTCTTTATCAATGAGTCACTCACTATTTATTTAGTGAGTTAGGCTATTTTATTTTCAAATCTTGTTCGTGGTGATTGGGTCAATTTATTGGACCCAACAGTCTCCCCCTATTTGAATATACAAATAGCCTAAGGTGATTGTAAAGGTATAAGATCGAGGGTTCGGGTTGTTCAATGATTGGGGTTCAATGACTCGGTGACTAGGTTCAATGACCCATTTCATGGGTTCAATGCCTAGTTCAAAGGAGTGGGGTTCGATGAGCGAGGTATCAATAATCTAATTCATTGGTCGCTGACTGTGTTCGATATTCATGACCTCGCTCACTTTGACAGTTTTGAGGGGTTCATTTGAGGGTTCAATGTCCTCATTTAGATCCCGAGGGATCTGGTTCACTTTGATTCATCAGTGTCCACCCTCTTACATGTTTTGATTCCAATAATACAATTAAGGACCTGGTTCAATTTGATACATTAGTGTCCATTTTCATTTGTCACTTGACTTGGTATTACAACACATACATTTATGAATACAAATACACTGGTAAAAATACAACCCAATATTCTTATAATCACAACATCCCCTGTTTCTCAAACGTTGTGACATTCACGACACATCGAATCCAATACTGTACTGCACTCGACCAACAAACCATATCACAACATCACACACTGAAACAAATTTCAGTCCCTGATCATTTTCTTCAACTCTTATAGTCCCACACTTGTGTTTCTAGACTTGGTTTGAGAGTCAATTGGTTTTGGCCTACAGGAACCTGCGTACAGACTCATAGGAGACTTCTCAGGATGAGTGACTCGTCGATTCAGGGAGTTCATACTCAGGGACTCATTCAGGTTCAACCCAAACTACAATCATATCATTTCGATACATCACTGCATTCGATTCTTACCTCCCTCGAGTCGCAAAGGACTCGATTCATATCACAACCTCGAATCTGTGTCATGTCAAGTCTCACCTCGAAAATACATAACCACTTCCCGATTCATATTAGCTTAAACCCACTTCCCTACTTTCAGAGACTGAGTTTCATACATTGAATCAGGTTCCTATTCAGGCTTAGCCCAAAAGACACCTATCCAGACTCTGAGCTTTTATCACACCCTGATTCTCTCATCATCCTTGATGTTGCAATAACAGGACTCAGTGACCAAGTTTAGTGACTAAAATAGTAATCAGGTTTAGTGACCTGACTAGTTTGTTCAGGTTTGTATTTTAGTATGGGGTTTAGTAACCATGTTCAGTGACCAGACTGTGGTTTAGGTTTGAGGGGTTTAGTTTTGAGGGTTTAGTTTCGGGTTGGATATAATCACTGATATCCACTTCGACTCCACTGATACTTATAAGTATCTCAGCACCTCAAAACACACTGAACATATTTCGGTTGATATCTCTCACTGGCACACTCTTTTCTTACCACTCCCTGAGTACACCACATTCATGTTCTTCTTTGACAACTGATATACCCCATCAGTCTTTAACAGCAGTTCTCCCACCACACTTTATGTTTGAGACTGGGTTCGCCTCGTTTGTCTTCGTGTAGTTTCATAAGCCTCTTCATGTTCGCACCCTCTTGATATCACACACATCCCGAGATTTAACAAGGATTATCACAACCTTGACTTCATCATTACCGATACAACACCTACTTACTCTTACCAGATACAACCATTAGCCATTCTCTTCTTTATCACTCCATGACAAGACTGAATCTTTTCTGCCCCAATATTCAGACAACCCCATTCAGACTCAGTCTGAAACATCTACAACACAAACAACAACACTCATAGATTGACTCGACCTGAGACCCATCAAATCTAATTCAACCTAATTTTTCTTTTTAACCCTTAGAATCCTAAACACCACAAATATCATTCAACTGCTTCTCTGATTCTTGAATCAACAGCTGACCCGTAATCTAATCATATCAACTCAGCTTCTCACCTGATTCTTACTTCTCATTACAACACAATTATCAACCTATTGTCACACCCTCGCCGGAGGCGGAAACACGAGGTGTAACGGAAGGGAACATAAGCACAAATTAATAGAACATGCCAACATTAATATTTAAAAGAAGGATTACACCATTACAATACCAGTTTAGCCGTCATCGGCGAATATATTACAAAGCTTAGATTCCAAAATATTGCGTTCTATTACATAATGATTTGTAGTTGTCACAATTCTTAAATTCCGGTCATTTCTTAAATTAAATATGCATCATATTAATTCATTCATGGCATTTCATTTCACTTTAATCGCGTAAATTTTTATATTTATTAATCTTTATCGCGTGAGCTTCTATTTTAAATATTTAACCCGTTACTTTCAAAAATGATCCCGAGGTATTCTTAAAACTTACATTTAGTTCTTAAAAACTATATTTTTAGTTTTCCTAGTGTTCCAAATTTATTTGGTATATTAATCATAAAAGTTTAATTATTACGTCGTTTTTCTTAAAAATTGTACGATAATTATTTTATCACCCGAATTTCACAAGGAAAGTATTTTTACAATTTTTATTATATCATTACATTCTATTTTGACCTAATAAAAACTTACTTGTACCAAAACTTTCCAAATTCCTTTACTTGTACAAATTACTTACATTTTACTTACACTTTCTTTACAAATATTATACAAGTATATTTATATACACATTTTAGAAAAAAAAATATATCATTGAGGAACAACATCCCCCAAAACCGGTCATGAGGGGAAACATTTATTAGAGTTGGTAAATTATTTTTCTTTGATTGTACAAATATATACTCCATGTTACTCATTCACTTCACCTCATTTTCATTCCAATCATTCACATAGTTAGAAAAATCTTTTCTCCTTCTTCCTCATCACAAGAACCGTTCCATCATGAGATCAAGGATCAAAATATTTTCTCAAGTTCAAGTGTTATAATCAATCTAGTTTATACTCTTTTGGGTTTTGAAATAAAACCAAGAGTATTTAGGCTAATCCTTGTTACTTACACCTCATCATTTTCACTTGTAAGCATATCCTTATCATTTTCATAAGTTTCTTTTCATTTTGGAGCTTATATGCATGTTATGTGATTTATACCATTTATTTCATGATTTTTAAGTTATATATACAATATGGTCATCCTATAATTATTCCCAAGTTATTCTTTGGTTTTGATGGTGATTAGGAACCCATGACACCCTAAGAAGGTGTATGGTAGGATTAGATTAGTTTGGAGTTGATTTGAAGGGATTAGAATAGGTTTTGTCCGAGAAAAACTATTTTCGATAACTATATTTTAAGGTTCTGTCCTTGTTTCAGTTTTCTGGAAAATCCGACAGCTAGTACGAAATTTTGGCCTTGATTTTTAGAAAATATGCTTTAAAACGAATCCGTGGCCTTTTGAACGGATAAAACGGAGTTATAACGAAGCCGTGGTGAATTTTTGAAGTTTGACGACTAAACGTACATTTTCGAGAAAATTTCAGCAAGCGGTTTTACATATTTCGGATCAAAACGAGCCTTAAGCTTCACAAATTATTTCGACTTCTCAAAAATATATTAGTTTACTTGATACGAAGCTAAGGACATATTTTACGTGAAAACGGATTTAAAGCGACAAATATATGCACGCTTTTATAAAGTTGCCGTAACTATTATTTTCCTAAAAATTCTATTATTTTTACGTTACAAGTATTCTATTAGCTGTAAGGGCTATGTTTGCGGCAGTTTTTAACCATGATGTGAAACTTTTTATAACGAAATGTCTTCTAGTAAAATCAAGTTCATCGGCCATATTTTTCAAAACAAAAAGCCGTTTGTCAAGCGGAGTTATAGTGATTTAATTACGGATGTTCAAACATTGGCCGAAACTCATTTTCTGCACACAATTAACAAAAATCACTATCTTTAGCCTTTAATATCTTTATGATCGAGACCTTTGGACGAAAACTCTGAACTGAAACTTTTAGATATCGATACAAACTTTCCAAAACAATCGAGTTCGTTCTCTAACGATCGACGACACCGTTTACTGCTAGTTTTCCAAAGCCATTTTGTTAATTTCATGAAAATTCCGACGACATTGTTTTGCGATTTAAAAGTGGAAATTTCACCATAAATCATTATAAAACCATTGTAGGATGACATTTTGACGTAAAAACTTGTAAAGTGCTTTTGATTGGTCAAGACGTCAAACGAGTATTTTCGACGATAAGTATTATTTTCAAAACTCACAAATGGTATAAAGAACATACGAAATGCGTGCATAACATTACATTGCAACTCATTGTATATCATATCATTCATAATAGGGCGCTTTAGGATTCACGCTACATTTCGTGTAACCACTTTTGTCATCGCATATATTCACCATGTGAGTAATCACATCCCTTTTACCTTTTTACTATATTTTGGGTGAATGCATGAACCATACTTGAATTAAATTGATTCTTACTTTTGTGAACTCTTTAATTAGAACTTGTGAACTCGAATCAAATCCTTGAACTTAATTATGAAATTATGACTTGTTAGAACTTATTGAACCGTACACGTTATGACCTTGGCTTAAAGTCTCGCCTTGTTGGTGGAGCGTCTCAATAAATCTCGCCTAGGTGGTCGAGTGACAAAGAAGTCTCGCCTTGTTGGTGGAGCGTCTCAATAAATCTCGCCTAAGTGGTCGAGTGACAAAGAAGTCTCGCCTTGTTGGTGGAGCGTCTCAATAAATCTCGCCTAAGTGGTCGAGTGACAAAGAAGTCTCGCCTTGTTGGTGGGCGCCTCAATAAATCTCGCCTAGGTGGTCGGTGACAAAGAAGTCTCGCCTTGTTGGTGGGCGTCTCAATAAATCTCGCCTAGGTGGTCGAGTGACAAAGGAGTCTCCTTGTTGGAGCGAAGTGAAGCCTCCTATGTTCGGAGCATCCCTACATTATTATATTCATGGTACTATATTGGGAACTATTATGACCACTTACACTTGACTATTTGAAGCACTACATTTTTGTGCAATGGGTTGTGTACACACAGTTGCAAGTTTTGTATGGCCGGAATTTGGAACTGAGTGGATACACAATGCCTTTGCTTTGAGAACTATTTTCGTTGACCGAATGCTTTGAAATTTTCTTACGAGTTTTATTATTTTTTGCTAAACGTGTTTACTCACCAACTATTTTCATAGTTGACCCGTTTTTCTCTCATGCATTTCAGGTGATCGTTAGTAAGTTCTTTCTTTCAAGTCTTGCATAAAGAAGTTTTCACTTGTCGCTACAAGTCGTATGTAATAAAACTCTATATTTTGGAAATCTAAACTTTGTAATATATATGCCGATGACGGCTAAATTTGTATTGTAATGGAGTATTATTTCTTTTAATATTAATGTTGGTATGTTCTATTATCTTTGCTTATGTTCCTCCGTTACACTCGTGTTTCGCCTCCGCGAGGTGTGACAGATTGGTATCGAGCCAAAGGTTATAGAGAATGCCGATTTTCAAAAATAAAAATCACAAATATAACCGGAAATTTTTTTATTTTATTTTATTAAACATTGAACATCATCCGAGTCATCTAGTCCTATCGTTGCATCGTTAATCATAAATTATACATAACCCGATCAACTATGTCTAATTTATGAAGAACCATGCAATGATAAGAAGGGTAATTTAAATCATGTTTAGTCGAGTCTTTTGAGTCCGGTCACCAAGTTGCATTGGTCGGGCGGGTATGCATGGCATGTTTTACGCTCACGCCTACATTATCGCACCTTGTTCATATCTTCTCTTTTCCATCTTTCGACTTGTTAGACATATCACGATTCTCGATCCCGCTATATTTCGATCACTATAACACACATTACCACCGTTCGCACCTCATCTAACTTCGTTCGAATGTCGCTTACTCAACCCGATGTTTTGGTCCTCTCGCAAGATCATGGTGCAAGAAACACACGCCGGAGGTAACAACAATGACAATCCAAACAACAACGCTGCGGAATAGCGGATCTACTCACCCAAATTATAATATATCTCGATGCTAGATTTAACCAACAACGGAGAAGGTACTTCAAACAATGGACGAAAGCGGCAGGAGGATCACCGGGAAGCCGAGACCGTGGTCAACAAGACAAGAGGCAACGAATAACCGGGAACTATGGGCGACTACCGGAGCGCAAAAGATATAAAGGTCCACATCCTTTGTGTACTCGATGTAATTACCATCACTTAGGAGACGCCAAGGTGCAACAAATGTGGACAGACGGGCCACTTCGCGAAATTGCTCAAGCAGAATCGGAAATCAAGGACGAGAAAAGCATGTTACGAGTGTGGAAGTCTAGATCACCGCAATACCGTCCAAAGTCGAAAAGAACTCCCAATCAAGGAGGTAATCGTCCAAACTTGGCATTAGCAATAGAAGGCCCACAAGATCGAACATTGAAATTCCTCCCGCACGTGGTCGAGCATTCTATTTGGGTGCAGAGAAGCCCATGACGCTTAACGGGTACATTCTTTTGAGCAACCACTTTATTTACGTGCGACATGATTTTGGTGCATAACTTCCTCCCAATTCTTACCACGCTCACGACCTTGCTTAATTTGAGACCTATTGATATCGACCTTAGTTGTTATATATTTTGTTGATTGGATTTGATTGTGTAAGCAAATCGAATATCGGCGAATCTTTCAAAGACTTCATTCGAGGATGTGGCATCCTACCTTTCTAACAACTTGTTTCCTAGCTTGATCTAGTGGCGGTTCTTGTTTGATGAGTTGCGAAAATCAAGCTAAGAGACAAGTTTACTCAAGTCGGTTTAGTTTAGTCTCATGACGGTTCTTGTTTGATGAGTTGTGAGATTAAATTGGAATCGACTACCTAAAGGTCTTTTGAGAGCTACGTTCGATATTGGATAAGTTTACCCTATCAAATCGATCACGGCACGTCTTAGTTATATGGGGAACACATGCGCATGGGCATTGATATGATCATTTAGACTGTTCGTATACGAGCATGAACTTTAGAACTCTTGTCGAGGTTCGGACCATAGTATCGTTAATCGAATCACGGGACGTGATTCCGTGACATGGGAAGAATGTCACAATTCTTAAATTCGGTCATTTCTTAAATTAAATATGCATCATATTAATTCATTCATGGCATTTCATTTCACTTTAATCGCAGAAATTTTTATATTTATTAATCTTTATCGCGTGAGCTTCTATTTTAAATATTTAACCCGTTACTTTCAAAAATGATCCCGAGGTATTCTTAAAACTTACATTTAGTTCTTAAAACTATATTTTAGTTTTCCTAGTGTTCCAAATTTATTTGGTATATTAATCATAAAAGTTTAATTATTACGTCGTTTTCTTAAAATTGTACGATAATTATTTTATCACCCGATTTCACAAGGAAAGTATTTTTACAATTTTATTATATCATTACATTCTATTTTGACCTAATAAAACTTACTTGTACCAAAACTTTCCAAATTCCTTTACTTGTACAAATTACTTACATTTTACTTACACTTTCTTTACAAATATTATACAAGTATATTTATATACACATTTTAGAAAAAAAAATATATCATTGAGGAACAACATCCCCCCAAAACCGGTCACAAGGGGGGGGAAACATTTATTAGAGTTGGTAAATTATTTTTCTTTGATTGTACAAATATATACTCCATGTTACTCATTCACTTCACCTCATTTTCATTCCAATCATTCACATAGTTAGAAAAATCTTTTCTCTCCTTCTTCCTCATCACAAGAACTGGTTCCATCATGAGATCAAGGGATCAAAATATTTTCTCAAGTTCAAGTGTTATAATCAATCTAGTTTATACTCTTTTGGGTTTTGAAATAAAACCAAGAGTATTTAGGCTAATCCTTGTTGCTTACACCTCATCATTTCACTTGTAAGCATATCCTTATCATTTCATAAGTTTCTTTTCATTTTGAGCTTATATGCATGTTATGTGATTTATACCATTTATTTCATGATTTTTAAGTTATATATACAATATGGTCATCCTATAATTATTCCCAAGTTATTCTTTGGTTTTGATGGTGATTAGAACCCATGACACCCTAAGAAGGTGTATGGTAGGATTAGATTAGTTTGGAGTTGATTTGAAGGGATTAGAATAGGTTTTGTCCGAGAAAACTATTTTCGATAACTATATTTTAAGGTTCTGTCCTTGTTTCAGTTTTCTGGAAAATCCGACAGCTAGTACGAAATTTTGGCCTTGATTTTTAGAAAATATGCTTTAAAACGAATCCGTGGCCTTTTGAGCGGATAAAACGGAGTTATAACGGCCGTGGTGAATTTTTGAAGTTTGACGACTAAACGTACATTTTCGAGAAAATTTCAGCAGCGGTTTTACATATTCGGATCAAAACGAGCCTTAAGCTTCACAAATTATTTCGACTTCTCAAAATATATTAGTTTACTTGATCGAAGCTAAGGACATATTTTACGTGAAAGCGGTTTAAAGCGACAAATATATGCACGTTTTTATAAAGTTGCCGTAACTATTATTTTCCAAAAATTCTATTATTTTTCGTTACAAGTATTCTATTATTGTGAAGGGCTATGTTTGCGGCGCTTTTTAACCATGATGTGAAACTTTTATAACGAAATGTCTTCTAGTAAAATCAAGTTCATCGGCCATATTTTTCAAAACAAAAAGCCGTTTGTCAAGCGGAGTTATAGTGATTTAATTACGGACGTTCAAACATTGGCGAAACTCATTTTCGCACACAATTAACAAAATCACTATCTTTAGCCTTTAATATCTTTATGATCGAGACCTTTTGGATGAAAACTCCGAATCGAAACTTTTAGATATCGATACAAACTTTCCAAAACAGTCGAGTTCGTTCTCTAACGATCGACGACACCGCTTTACTGCTAGTTTTCCAAAGCCATTTTGTTAATTTCATGAAAATTCCGCGACATTGTTTTGCGGCGAAAAGTGGAAATTTCACCATAAATCATTATAAAACCATTGTAGGATGACATTTTGACGTAAAACTTGTAAAGTGCTTTTGATTGGTCAAGGCGTCAAACCAGTATTTTCGACGATAAGTATTATTTTCAAAACTCACAAATGGTATAAAGAACATAACGAAATCGTGCATAACATTACATTGCAACTCATTGTATATCATATCATTCATAATAGGGCAGTTTCGGGATTCACGCTACATTTCGGTGTAACCACTTTTGTCATCGCATATATTCACCATGTGAGTAATCACATCCCCTTTTTACCTTTTTACTATATTTTGGGGCTGAATGCATGAACCATACTTGAATTAAATTGATTCTTACTTTTGTGAACTCTTTTAATTAGAACTTGTGAACTCGAATCAAATCCTTGAACTTAATTATGAAATTATGACTTGTTAGAACTTATTGAACCGTACACGTTATGACCTTGGCTTAAAGTCTCGCCTTGTTGGTGGAGCGTCTCAATAAATCTCGCCTAGGTGGTCGAGTGACAAAGAAGTCTCGCCTTGTTGGTGGAGCGTCTCAATAAATCTCGCCTAAGTGGTCGGTGACAAAGAAGTCTCGCCTTGTTGGTGGGCGTCTCAATAAATCTCGCCTAAGTGGTCGAGTGACAAAGAAGTCTCGCCTTGTTGGTGGGCGTCTCAATAAATCTCGCCTAGGTGGTCGAGTGACAAAGAAGTCTCGCCTTGTTGGTGGGCGTCTCAATAAATCTCGCCTGGGTGGTCGGTGACAAAGGAGTCTCCTTGTTGGGCAGTGTGAAGCCTCCTATGTTCGGAGCATCCTACATTATTATATTCATGGTACTATATTGGGAACTATTATGACCACTTACACTTGACTATTTGAAGCACTACATTTTTGTGCAATGGGTTGTGTACACACAGTTGCAAGTTTTGTATGGGCGGAATTTGGGCCGAGTGGATACACAATGCCTTTGCTTTGAGAACTATTTTCGTTGACCCGAATGCTTTGAAATTTTCTTACGAGTTTTATTATTTTTTGCTAAGCGTGTTTACTCACCAACTATTTTCATAGTTGACCCGTTTTCTCTCATGCATTTCGGTGATCGTTAGTAAGTTCTTTCTTTCAAGTCTTGCATAAAGAAGTTTTCACTTGTCGCTACAAGTCGTATGTAATAAAACTCTATATTTTGGAAATCTAAACTTTGTAATATATATTGACAAGTGAAAACTTCATTATGCAAGACTTGGTAGAAAAAGCTTACTACGATCACCTGAAATGCATGAGAGAAAAACGGGTCAACTATGAAAATAGTTGGTGAGTAAACACGTTTAGCAAAATAAGAAAACTCGAAAGAAATATACAAAGCTTTCGGTCAACGAAAATGGTCCACAAAGCAAAGGCATTGTAAATCCACTCAGTTCCAAGTTCCGCCCATACAAAACTTGCAACCTGTGTGTTCACAACCCACTGCCAAAAGTAGTATGTCTAAAAGTCAAGTATAAACGGTCATAATAGTTCACAATATAGTACCACGAATATAATCATTCAGGGATGCTCCGAACATGGGAGACTTTGTACTGCTCCAACAAGGGAGACTCCTTTGTCACTCGACCACCTAGGCGAGAATTATTGAGACCGCTCCACCAATAAGGCGAGACTTTATAGTGATGCTCGAGCAGGGAGACTTTGTCTTGCTCCAACAAGGGAGACTCCTTTGTCACTCGACCACCTAGGCGAGAATTATTGAGACCGCTCCACCAATAAGGCGAGACTTTATAGTGATGCTCGAGCAGGGAGACTTTGTCTTGCTCCAACAAGGGAGACTCCTTTGTCACTCGACCACCTAGGCGAGAATTATTGAGACCGCTCCACCAATAAGGCGAGACTTTATAGTGATGCTCGAGCAGGGAGACTTTGTGCGGTTCAATAAGTTCAAATAAATAATAGGTTCGTAATTAAGTTCAAGGATTTGATTCGAGTTCACAAGTTCTAGTCAAACTAGTTAATAAAAGTAGTAAACAATTTAGCTCAAGAAAGGTTCATGCATTTCGCCCCAAAATATAGTAAAACGGAAAAAGGGGGTTGTGATTACTCACTTGGTAAATTGAGGCGATGACAAAAGTGAGTACACCGAGGTATAATGTGATGTGTTAACCGGGACCTATTACGAATGATATGATATGCAATGAGTTGCAATGTAATGTTATGCATGCATTTCGTATGTTATTTATACCATTTCGAGTTTTGAAAATATTACTTTTAGTTTAAAAATGCTCTTTGACGTCTTGACCATTCAAAAATCACTTTACAAGTTTTTACGTCAAAATGTCATCCTACAATGGTTTTATAATGATTTATGGTGAAATTTTCACTTTTCGTCGCAAAACAATGTCGTCGGAAATATCATGAAATTAACAAAAATGGCTTTGGAAATCTAGTCGTAAAATGGTGTACGTCGATCGTTAGAGAACGAACTCGACGGTTTTGGAAAGTTTGTATCGATATCTAGAAGTTTCAGTTCAGAAGTTTTCGTCCAAAAGGTCTCGATCATAAAGATAATAAGGGCTAAAGATAATGGTTTTGGCTAATTGTAGTGCAAAAAGTGAGTTTCGGCCAAGTTTGAGCAATCGTAATTAATTTACTACAACCCCGCTATACAAACGGCTTGTCGTTTTGAAAAATATGGCCGGTGAACTTGATTTTACTAGAAGACATTTCGTTCCAAAAGTTGCACATCATGGTTAAAAACACCCTCAACGAGGACGTTCGACTACCGTAACACTTGTATCGTAGAAATAATATAGTTTTTCGTAAAATAATAGTTACGGCAAGTTTATGAAAACGTGCATATCTTTGTCGTTTCAAATCCGTTTTCACGTATAATACGTCCTTAGCTTCAGTCGAAATAAACTAATATATTTTTGATAAGTCGAAATAATTTGTGAAGCTTAAGGCTCGTTTTGACCGGACAAAGTAAAACAAAGAAGTCGAAATTTCGAAAAGTATATTTTCGTCGTCAAACTTGTAAAATCCATAACTTCTTCGTTATAAGTCCGTTTTTATCCGTTCAAGCGGCCACGGATTCGTTTTAAAGTATATTTTCTAAATATCAAGGCCAAAAAGTCGTGCCCACTGTCGGTTTTTCCAGCAAATTAAAACAAGGACAGAACCTATTTTATAGTCATCGAAAATAGTTTTTCTCGGACAAAACCTATTCTAATCCCTTCAAATCAACTCCAAAACTACTCTAATCCTACCATACACCTTCTTAGGGTGTCATGGGTTCCTAATCATCATCAAGACCAAAGTATACCAAGGGATAATTATAGGATGACCATAATATATATATAACTCTAAAATCATGTAAAATGGTATAAACAACACAAGTCTTGCATGTTTTTGCCCAAAAATGATAAGATGATTAAGAAATGAATATGTAAGATGAAAAATAAACATGAGATGCTTACTAGTGATATGATGAGGTGATTAGAACCAAGGATTAAACCTAAACACCCTAGGTTTTTATTTCAAAACCTAAACAAGAGTGTTATCTAGATTGTGAAGAACTTGAACTTGAGAAAAAAAATATGATGATCCCTTGAAGCCTCTTGAAGGCCGGTTTGGAAGAAAGGAAGAACAAGGAGAGAAAATTTCTTATCTTTCTTGACTTGAAATATGAGATTCAATGAATGAAATGGAGATATATGGAGTATAAATATAAACTTGTCAAGGAAAATTTTCACCAGTATTAATGCAATCCCCCTAGGACCGGATTTTAGGGGATCTTGTCTTTCAATATATATATATATTTTTTTTTTTTTTTTTACATGTATATAATTTGTATAAAATTTGTTAGAAATGTAGAAAATGTATAAGTAAGGTAAATGATAGTTTTAGGTACAAGTAAAATTTTAATAGATCAAAATAGATTATAATGATATTATAAAAATTGTAAAAATACCTTCCTTGTAAAAATTGAGTGCTATAATAATTATCGTGAAATTTTTAAGAAAAACGTCGAAATAATATAACTTTAACGATTTATATACGAAATAAATCCAAAACACTAGTTAAACTCAAAATATAGTTTTTATAACTAAATGTAAGTATAAAAATATGTCGGGATCATTTTTGAAAGTAACGGATTAAATATTTAAAATAATAACTCACGCGATAACGTTTATTTAATATAAAAATTTACGCGATTAAAGTGAAATGAAATGCCATAAATGAACTAATATGATGCATTTTTAATTTAAGAAATGACCGAATTTGAGAATTGTGACATTCTTCCCATGTCGGTGAATCACGTCCCGTGATTCGATTAACGATACTATGGTCCGAACCTCGACAAGAGTTCTAAAAGTTCATGCTCGAATCGAATAGTCTAAATGATCATATCAATGCCCATACGTATGTGTTCCCCATTCAACTAAGTACGTGCCGTGATTAGATTTGATGGGGTAAACTTACCCAATATCGAACGTAGCTCTCAAAAGACCTTTATGTAGTCGATTCTAATTTAATCTCACAACTCATCAAACAAGAACTGTCATGAGATTAAACTAAACCGACTTGAGTAAACTTGTCTCTTAGCTTGATTTTCGCAACTCATCAAACAAGAACTGTCACTAGATCAAGCTAGGAAACAAGTTGTTAGAAAGATAGGAATCAACATCCTTGAATGAAGTCTTTTGAAAGATTCGCTCGATATTGGATTTGCTTACACAAATCAAATCAAATCAACAAAATATATAACAACTCAGGTCGATATCAATAGGTCTCAAATTAATCAATGTCGTGAACGTGGTAAAGATTGGAAGGAAGTTATGCACTCAAAATCATGTCGAACAGAAATAAGGTGGTTGTTCAAAGAAATGTACCCGTTATGCGTTGCGGGCTTCCTCGGTACCCAGATAGAATGCTCGACCACGTGCGGGAGGAATTTCAATGTTCTGATCTTGTGGGCCTTCTATTGCCAACGCCAGGTTTGGACGATTACCTCCTTGATTGGGAGTTCTTTTCAGCTTTGGACAGGTATTGCGAAGGTGATCTAGACTTCCACACTCGTAACATGCTTTTCTCCGTCCTTGATTCCCGCCTGCTTGAGCAATTTTTCGCGAAGTGGCCGTCGTCCACATTTGCCGCACCTTGGGCGCCTCTAAGTGATGATAATTACATCGAGTGCACAAAGGATGTGGACCTGCATATCCTTTGCGCTCATGGGTGGTCGCCCATAGTTCCGAGTTATTCGCGCCTCTTGTTTTGCCGATTCGATCTCGGTTTCCGGTGATCCTCCGCCGCTTTCGTCCATTGTCGTTTGCTTTTGTTAGTTCTCCGACTGATCACATCATTTGTCAAGCGATCGCCATACTCACAATGCTTGTAGAGTGGTTGGTTTCGACAGTGACATCCTCCCAATTTACGTATCAATCCCCATATATATCGGTCAATCAACTTCTCCACAGTGGAAACCATGTGAGGAACCATCCTAGTTAACTCGTGGAACCGGATCGTGTACTTGTCGATCTCTACTCCTACCATCAAGTGGTTCCAAAATTCTTCTTCCAATTTCTGCACTTCATCTTTTCTGCAGTACTCATCAGTTAGTAGTTTCTTGAACGCTTCCCAAGATAGTGCATTTGCAGCCCCTCTTCCTCTAGTCTGTAGTTGGTTGTTCCACCAGGTCAATGCTCGACCCTGTAGTAGACCAGCAGAGAACTCAACCTTGTTTCCTTCAGCACATTTCGTGATACTAAGCTTCGACTCAACATTCTCGAACCGGTTAGCAATCCAATGGCACCCTCGGTACCATGAAATTCCATTGGCTTACATGTCATGAAAGTTTTGTAGTGCATCCTTGACCGGTTTGAAGTACCTTCTCCGGCGTTGGTTCTTCTAGCATCGAGATGCGTTATAATTTGGGTGAGTAGATCCGCTATTCCGATGAGCGTTGTTGTCCGGATTGTCATTGTTGTTTGGGTTGCCGTTGTTGTTACCTCCCGAGCGTGTGTTTCTTGCGGCCATGATCCTACAAAGGACCAAAACATCGGGTTGAGTAAACGACATTCGAACGAAGTCGATGAGGTGCGAACGGTGATAATGTGTTATAGTGATCGAAACATGACAGAACAGAGACATGCTATGTCTAACAAGTCGAAAGATGGAAAAGAGAAGATATGAACAAGGTACGGTAATGTAGACGTGAGCGTAAAACATGCCATGCATACCCACCCGACCAATGCAACTTCAGTGACCGGACTCTAAAGACTCGACTAAACATGATTTAAAATTACCCTTCTTATCATTGCATGGTTCTTCATAAATTAGACATAGTTGATCGGCTATGTATAATTTATGAGTAACGATGCAACGATAGGACTAGTTGACTCGAATGGTGTTCAATGTTTAATAAAGTAATATACAAAAAAAAATTTATTCCGGTTATAGTCGTGATTTTTATTTTTGAAAAATCGGCATTCTCTATAACCTTTGGCTCGATACCAATCATCACCCTCATGGAGGCGAAACACGAGGTGTAACGGAGGAACATAAGCACAAGATAATAGAACATACCAACATTAATATTTAAAGAAAGAGTACACCATTACAATACTAGTTTAGCCGTCAACGGCAAATATATTACAAAGTTTAGTTTCCAAAATATTGAGTTCTATTACATAATGATTTGTAATGACAAGTGAAAACTTCATTATGCAAGACTTGGTAGAAAAAGCTTACTACGATCACCTGAAATGCATGAGAGAAAACGGGTCAACTATGAAAATAGTTGGTGAGTAAACACGTTTAGCAAAATAAGAAAACTCGAAAGAAATATACAAAGCTTTGGTCGACGAAAATGGTCCACAAAGCAAAGGCATTGTAAATCCACTCGGTTCAAGTTCCGCCCATACAAAACTTGCAACTGTGTGTTCACAACCCACCGCCAAAAGTAGTATGTCTAAAAGTCAAGTATAAACGGTCATAATAGTTCACAATATAGTACCACGAATATAATCATTCGGGGATGCTCCGAACATGGGAGACTTTGTCTTTGCTCCAACAAGGGAGACTCCTTTGTCACTCGACCACCTAGGCGAGAATTATTGAGACCGCTCCACCAATAAGGCGAGACTTTATAGTGATGCTCGAGCAGGGAGACTTTGTCTTTGCTCCAACAAGGGAGACTCCTTTGTCACTCGACCACCTAGGCGAGAATTATTGAGACCGCTCCACCAATAAGGCGAGACTTTATAGTGATGCTCCGAGCAGGGAGACTTTGTCTTGCTCCAACAAGGGAGACTCCTTTGTCACTCGACCACCTAGGCGAGAATTATTGAGACCGCTCCACCAATAAGGCGAGACTTTATAGTGATGCTCGAACAGGGAGACTTTATACGGTTCAATAAGTTCAAATAAATAATAGGTTCGTAATTAAGTTCAAGGATTTGATTCGAGTTCACAAGTTCTAGTCAAACTAGTTAATAAAAGTAGTAAACAATTTAGCTCAGTTCATGCATTTAGCCCCAAAATATAGTAAAACGGAAAAAGGGGGTTGTGATTACTCACTTGGTAAATTGAGGCGATGACAAAAGTGAGTACACCGAGGTATAATGTGATGTGTTAACCGGGACCTATTACGAATGATATGATATGCAATGAGTTGCAATGTAATGTTATGCATGCATTTCGTATGTTATTTATACCATTTGCGAGTTTTGAAAATATTACTTTTCGTCGAAAAATGCTCTTTTGACGTCTTGACCATTCAAAAATCACTTTACAAGTTTTTACGTCAAAATGTCATCCTACAATGGTTTTATAATGATTTATGGTGAAATTTTCACTTTTCGTCGCAAAACAATGTCGTCGGAAATATCATGAAATTAACAAAAATGGCTTTGGAAATCTAGTCGTAAAATGGTGCACGTCGATCGTTAGAGAACGAACTCGACGGTTTTGGAAAGTTTGTATCGATATCTAGAAGTTTCAGTTCAGAAGTTTTCGTCCAAAAGGTCTCGATCATAAAGATAATAAGGGCTAAAGATAATGGTTTTGGCTAATTGTAGTGCAAAAAGTGAGTTTCGGCCAAGTTTGAGCAATCGTAATTAATTTACTACAACTCCGCTATACAAACGGCTTGTCGTTTTGAAAAATATGGCCGGTGAACTTGATTTTACTAGAAGACATTTCGTTCCAAAAAGTTGCACATCATGGTTAAAAACAGCCCTCAACAGGGACGTTACAGCTACCGTAACACTTGTATCGTAGAAATAATATAGTTTTTCAGAAAATAATAGTTACGGCAAGTTTATGAAAACGTGCATATCTTTGTCGTTTCAAATCCGTTTTCTACGTATAATACGTCCTTAGCCCGTGTCGAAATAAACTAATATATTTTGATAAGTCGAAATAATTTGTGAAGCTTAAGGCTCGTTTTGACCCGGACAAAGTAAAACAACAAGTTGAAATTTACGAAAAGTATATTTTTCGTCGTCAAACTTGTAAAATCCATAACTTCTTCGTTATAACTCCGTTTTAATCCGTTCAAGCGCCACGGATTCGTTTTAAAGTATATTTTCTAAATATCAAGGCCAAAAGTCGTGCCCACTGTCGGTTTTTCCAGAAAATTAAAACAAGGACAGAACCTATTTTATAGTTATCGAAAATAGTTTTCTCGGACAAAACCTATTCTAATCCCTTCAAATCAACTCCAAAACTAATCTAATCCTACCATACACCTTCTTAGGGTGTCATGGGTTCCTAATCATCATCAAGACCAAAGTATACCAAGGGGATAATTATAGGATGACCATAATATATATATAACTCTAAAATCATGTAAAATGGTATAAACAACACAAGTCTTGCATGTTTTTGCCCAAAAATGATAAGATGATTAAGAAATGAATATGTAAGATGAAAAATAAACATGAGATGCTTACTAGTGATATGATGAGGTGATTAGAACCAAGGATTAAACCTAAACACCCTAGGTTTTTATTTCAAAACCTAAACAAGAGTGTTATCTAGATTGTGAAGAACTTGAACTTGAGAAAAAAATATGATGATCCCTTGAAGCCTCTTGAAGGCCGGTTTGGAAGAAAGGAAGAACAAGGAGAGAAAATTTCTTATCTTTCTTGACTTGAAATATGAGATTCAATGAATGAAATGGAGATATATGGAGTATAAATATAAACTTGTCAAGGAAAATTTTCACCAAGTATTAATGCAATCCCCCCCTAGGACCGGATTTTAGGGGGATCTTGTCTTTCAATATATATATATATATTTTTTTTACATGTATATAATTTGTATAAAATTTGTTAGAAATGTAGAAAATGTATAAGTAAGGTAAATGATAGTTTTAGGTACAAGTAAAATTTTAATAGATCAAAATAGATTATAATGATATTATAAAATTGTAAAATACCTTCCTTGTAAAAATTGAGTGCTATAATAATTATCGTGAAATTTTTAAGAAAAAGCGTCGAAATAATATAACTTTAACGATTTATATACTGAAATAAATCCAAAACACTAGTTAAACTCAAAATATAGTTTTATAACTAAATGTAAGTATAAAAATATGTCGGGATCATTTTGAAAGTAACGGATTAAATATTTAAAATAATAACTCACGCGATAACGTTTATTTAATATAAAAATTTACGCGATTAAAGTGAAATGAAATGCCATAAATGAACTAATATGATGCATTTTTAATTTAAGAAATGACCGAATTTGAGAATATCGTGACAATTATAACTAGTACTACATGATAACATCCTCAATTTTTACGGGATAATCTTGATATTATCCCCATTAAATGACAAATAACTCCCATCGATCCAAACTATCTTGTTTTTCAATGAGAGGATGATCCTATCAACTAATACTATGTATTGTGTTTGTTTAGGAATTCATACCTATCTCTATTACAATACATACGTATATATAGAACTAATAATCTGAGGCGTGTGATGATGGTGACATGTGGTCCTCATGCCATCCATCTTCATCTTCTCTTTTAAAAGACCAACCATCCTTTTGAATGTGTCATCACAATATTCCCACTCTTATGGTAAAGTCTTTTACTTGTTTGACTTCTTCTCTGAAAGTTCCCACCCATTTTTCATCAGACAGAGATAGTGTCTTGGGATCATTGAGACGTTTGTCAAAATCTCGATTAATCCTTTGGTGTTGTTTGTAATTCGTATATTTTACTTCCGACACCAGTATAAGTAAGTAAAGAAGCGATGAACAACACTCACTGATTCTTTATCGATGGAGTCACTCACTATTTATTTAGTGAGTTAGCTTATTTTATTTTCAAATTGTTGGGGTGATTGGGTGAATTTATTGGACCCAATAGCCTCCCTGTTGAACATACAAATAGCCTAAGGTGATTGGTAAAAGGTGCAAGACTGAGGGTTAAGTCTGTTCAATGACTGGGGTTCAGTATCTAGGTTCAGGCTGTATGATCCTTTAAGTCTCAGTGACCAGGTTCAGTGACAGGAGGTTCAATAACCAGGTTCAGTGGTCAGTGATCAGGTTCAGTTACCTTGGGGTTCAGTGACCAGGGGGTTTAGTGACCCATGGTTCATAGGCTCACTGACCAGGTTCAGTGACCAAGGATTTATTGGCTTTTATGCAAAGAGGGACCTGGTTCAATTTGATACATCAGTGTCCACTATCTCTCTCTCTCTTTTACATCCTTACCGAGAATACAACAAAAGCATAAAAAAGTACAACCCTTTAGTTACATTATATCACATACTAAATTGACACATTCAGGGTCTATGATTATCAGGTCTTCGGGTTCTCATTTCTTCAGTGACTCGGTTTTAGTCACTACGAGTTCAGTGGCACTATCTTCGGTTCCTGAGCATGTTTCCACCTAGACGACCCATTCTTCATACAAACCTTGAGACTCGGGTTCAGTCTCATTTGTCTTCAGGTGGTAAGGTTCATGTTCACCTGTTTGGTTTTTCAGGTTTTGGATCTCTTTTTCAGTAACTAGGGTTTCAGTTACCTTTATTTCAGGGACACGGTTGTTCAGTGAGACCAATGTTCAGGGTCTCGGGTTTAATTTGGGTGAGTGTGACTGGGTTTTGTTTGAACACTGATATACCACATACTAGTATTGTTAAGCTACGACAACAAAACCCTCACTGAGTCACATAGGTTTATCACTCCCTGATTTGCACATGTTCAGCCCAATTAACACACCCTTACTTCCGCTTCGTCATTATGATAGACATCATCAGGCTCAGGATGAGAACCACACACTCCCAGATTCATACCACACGCAACTAACGAATTCAGTCCTACTGATGTTATTGCAAATTCAGTCTGATGACATTTATCAGTCTCTGATTCAACAGGTCCGAGACCTTTTTTTTTTTTTATCAGCTAGTGTCCCTGATACACATCTTGATTCAGTGGCTCGATCTGCTTAGCTGACTTATTTTGATCAGACCCATTAGCATCTCTACCTGACTATTTCTTCCAATCGATCAGGCTCAGCCTGAGACTAAACTTTGATGCACCACCCTGATCTCTTATAAATTGTGATATCCCTGACTCGTATCATTGTTTGATTCAGTGACATATTCATGTCATATCATCAGCTGACCCACATCATTTACCTACCCCAACTATGTAATACTCGATTCTCACCACACCCTGAGCATCCTTCCCAACAGTCAAACATCCACACTGAATGTTTTCATCACATTATGATATTCAACCGACATACAAATATCAGTCTCACGAACACACCTTCATTTTACTCTAACCATCTTCGTGTTCTTTGAACACTGATATAACTCATCACCCACTCTTGTCTTCATCACTCTCTGATTCACGCTTTTTCAGAGACAAACAGGTACAACCCATTCAGGCTAAGCCTGAAGAATCAAATTAACACCATGATTCTTACCATCATATACCCACGAATCTTATCAGGATACGCCCATTTGCCACTTCTGATACAACACCCATTTTTTCATGCTACCACTGATTCATTAACAATTAATAACCACAAATCTGCACATCCTTTTTACCATTTCAGCCACCAATATGATTCTCTCCGGCGAGACCCATCACAATTTCATTAGCTGCCACAATCTTTATTTCTTGAAACTTTACTGCCATCTCTCTTTATTGCCATGTAGACCGAAGCTGTAGAGGGAGCTGTGTTTAGGGATTTGATGGTGATGTTGTTTTCTAAAAATGGATTTGTGTGGTTTTGTTATCATTTTTTGTGTCGATTGTTCTTGTGGTTGTGTTTTTTTTTTCTTTTTTTTTGGATGTCTAGATTGAGAGATGATTTTTTTGCTTTTGCAGATGATAGATTTTTTGATTGGAGTGTGGATCTGTTTTTTTATGAGAGTTGGATTTATCATCTTTTGATGATGAATTTTTTTTGAGTGTGTTGATAGATTGAGAGTTTTTGATTTTGTGTTTTGTGTGAGAGGATAGTGTGATAAAGTATTGTACTTGTTCCTGGTAAAGTCTTAGTACTTATTTGACTTTTTCTCTGGAAGTTTCCACCATATTTTTCATCTGTATGTAGAGATAGGTCTTGGGATCACCGAGACGTTTGTCAAAATCTCGATTGTCATTTGGTTGTTGTAGAATTCATATATTTTACTCACCGACACCGTGTCGATGAAGTAAAGAGACTAAACAACACTCATTGATTCCTTTATAAGTGAGTCACTCACTATTTATTTAGTGAGTTAAATTATTTTATTTTTCAAATATTGTTCGGGTGATTGAATCGATTTATTGGACCCAACACTTTCAAATGAAAACTATAAAAACTAAGTGAAACCGTCGTAAAATTCCGTTGTTATCTTGGTGCAACTAGTTCTAAATTACATTTTGATCTTTTCACGTTTTATTTTGAACGTTATACGAAACACTTACCACAATATCGCATATCGTTAATTTTTTGTCGCTAGGAACCTCCGTTGCTATGCACGGATACTCATCTAGTAGTATAAATATCCTAAAGTTTTATAATTGTTTCACTCAACACATGTATTAAATGTCTTGAGATTATGAAGAGGTCTAATATTTAGGAATTTTTCATGCCACATAGGTATAAAATGAAACTCCACTATGTCCAATATAAAACATAATCTTTTTCAAGCTTTTTGAACCTATTCTTAGACCTCTAATTAGTGGATGCTTTAATAGTAGTTTATGACGTAAATATTTGAATTAATTGCATTGTAATTAATGTTCAAGGATGTGATATTTTGTGATCAATGGTTCATAATTTCATACTTTACTTATTGATGATATCATAAATGTCTACATAATTAATTCAACCATAACCTTAACAAAAAATTTGAAATCTTTAATAATATTATATGAATTGATTAATGACCATTTATTTTCCATCCTTTTTCGGAGAGCAAAGATACATACATTTTTGTAATTGAAGAAGCCAATAATTACCATACACGAAATTACATGCCTCCATCCACCTATGTGATAACCATCTAAACATGGAAACTCATTGACCATCTAGACAAAGTACTCAAGATCCACATGAAGGCTTGAACTATGAGGCGCGAGAACTCAACATATCCTCGCGATAACATGATCAGTTTGAGTTTGAACATTTGATAGGTCATGTACTAGCTAGAGATGAAGAACGAAGGCAATACTATCAAACAACTCTAGCTAATGGACAAGCTAAAACAGTAAACATATGGCAAACCTAAGGTTTTATCACGTATCAACCCTATTAGTCAACATGTCGATCTCTTTCTACATGACATACTTGCTCACTTCTTTATATTTTCTATTTACGACACTAGTTAACATTCTTTTTCTTTTAAATATCCGAACACCGAACCAATGGAAAGATTAGGCGAATGGTTGGAAAGACTTTTCTCGAGTCAATTGACCTGGGTTCAAGCCTCATCCCCAGATTTACTTCATATAAGTACCCACCTCCGAAAACATATGGGCACCTGGAGAGCTTTGTGGAATAAGAGCCTGGTCCGAGTCTTGACTCGCTCACTCCAGGTTGGTGCCCCACTAGCCGGGAGAGTTCTTGGCTATTCCTTGTGGGGTGGACAATGGTGGTGGCACAGTGACAAAAGGCACCGGCGCTCGGGGTGTCCCGACAATCTACACCTTTTTGTGAAAATATCCGAACACGAAGCTTTAAATATTGAAAAACATAAACATAATATTAAACCATCTTGACTGTTGGAAAAACAACAATATCAACCTCACATCATAAAATTACCATTAATTCAAATTTCCTTTTTAATTTTTGATTATGATAAAGTTGCTCTATGTGCAATTGAATTCACATAAGCCAAGGTTTGGAGTACAAAACTTCGAGGGTCCTGAGCAACAATAGCACGGAGATACTCCTAGACATTTCTGCGGCGGCCCTTCAAAACAAACACCGTTGATAAGTGGTCGTTGGTTTAAATTATCACCCTTGATGTTCGCTATTGTAGTATCCACTTTTGTGTCGACGTTCGTTTCCCCATGAATACCTATAAATTAAATCATGAAACCATAAATAATTGTTGAAATAATAATGCAATAAATATGCATCATTACGAACATACAAGAGATTATTTAAGCATGTGAAACTAAGTTTGTTATGTATTTCTTTTTCGATAAAATAGTACTTGAATTGCAGTTTATACATAGAATAATTTGGTCTCTGTTACAAGAAAATGGGTTTCAACTTTGTAACACGAATTAATAAATTTCACAGTATCAAAGAATAGAAGCAACCACTCACATAAAAGGAAGAGGCTAAAAACTAAAAAAAAATGTAAGGTCTGTTTGTTGATAAACATTTTGGTAAAGAATTAGAGATGGGTTTTGAGAATTGTGATGTAACTACTTATATTTAAAACTAGCGTGGCAAATTGCAATTGATGGGCTTTGCATATGTTTTTTTTAGCAAAATGGGCTTTGCATATGTTAAGACGCAACATTTGGTCCGAACAATACATAGCTCCTAAAAGGGTATTCGAGTTTTGGTTTTAATCTTGCAAGGTTTAAGATTGAAACGTATTAAAATCGGTTGTTAGGCCTAGCATTCTTAGAGTATTGGTGAACGTGTAGTATGGATCAACCAAAGAGAATAATCACACTTTGATTATTTTGATCATAACGAGCAAATAAGGTAAACATTTCTTTTTAGTATAAGATTAAATGTATAAATCATATAAATCTGAATTGGTGCTTTTGCGTGCTTCCGTTTACTTGATCTAATATATATGAATGTATTATATGCTAATTACTTGTTAAAAACGTTTTATTAAATCCACAAACACCAACAGTGGTATCACTAGCCTCTTATGATTTTATTATACGATCATCCGGCGTTATTGTAAAAATGTTACTTTTTTATTGCACTTTGGTTCAAACTATTGAAAATCAAGACTTATGGTTCTTAATTTAGGTTATAATCATAAGATTAAATAATATTTAACAAAAAATAAGGGTTTTACACGAACATTTCCCATTATTATATGCTTAAAATTTGAGATTTTAGGCGTTTTGGCACATTTTTTTTACTTAATCGCGTATCTTTATTTAATTTTTTCCATGGTCAAGACTTGCATCTTGAACCATGGAGCATGCCATTAGAAATATTGTTATGGTAGATTGTATTCTATACATTCTAAGTGTGCATTACTGTAATAAAAAGCCTAATACTATACCATATAAAGTGATTTGTACATGTTGTATTTTACCAGCTTTACGCACCTATAGCAAATGGGTTTTCCCGCTTTGTTACTTGGCCATTTTCTCTAAAATTTAACAGGCATATACACGACAACGACACATAGGGCTACAACTCTGTAGAAGAGTGTTTCAGTTGGGGAAGATTCATTCATGGAGTTTTTGGCCGATGTAGTCACTACATAAAGTTGGTCAGAAACTGGAACTTTTTGACATTAATTAAATCTTACTTGATTAGTATGTGATATTATTGCAAGTTTGGTTCGGTTCATTTTAGTTCGGCTCATTTAATTTGGTTCATTTTAGTTATGCAAATTTGGTTCGGTTCAGTTTCAGTTTTCGATTAATACAGATATTACCAGATTTGTGAATACCCTTAAACAAAGTTTTAAAAACATGAAACAAAATAAACAAACATCGGGCGTTTCTATAAGCCCAATTGTTGGACTAAAGTATATGTGGCCATGTGGGCAAATTTGAAGCCCAGAATAACTATTAAGCATTTAAGCTTTAGTTCTTTTGCTGGGCTGGACTTATTTGGAGCCCATGAAAGTGCAGCCTGCCAAAAATCCTCTAGCAAAATAAATCTGACTATCAAACGTCCCCTATCGTGTATTCATGTGCGAGTTTCTTAGCTCCGACGAATATTGGAACCAGGGTGGGTTTCGGGTGTCCCGAGATACCGATAGATTTTGTGATATAGTGCTAAATTTATTAAAAAAATCTTCATTTTTCTTAAATGCATCGGGTTTCAAATAATTGTGTTTGTAATCTTGTCTAGTTTATTCTAAATGTACATGGTCATTTTGTGTTCTGGTTCCGTCTCTGACGAGTAGTTAGTTGTGTGTTTGATTTTTGCTTTATCATTCAATATATACCTGTTAATACAAATATCGTCATTAAACGTTATTTATATTTTTGATCTTTACCTAAGTTTTGTTAACGACAAAAGTAAATTTAATTTGTATAAAAGCTTAAAGCTTGTCAAGTTTAATAGATATTAAAACAAGCTTTTTCAAACAATATATTCATCATTCAAGATTTACATTTATGATTAGTGACATCTTGATATGACTCTAATCATTATGTATGATAGTAGTTTTAGAATGTGTTGGGTTCTTAAAACCAAACACTAACTTAAGACTTGCATATTTCTAAAAATATAAATACAACATATGACATCATGTGATGCATCATGAAAATCATTGGAAGATTCCATTAGATATTTTGTGTGGTTTGTCTTTCATATCTTGCATAATCTCACTTAGATAGAGTTGACTTTGGCAAGATTTGATATATTAATTTGTCGAGACCGTGGTACCAAATTGGTACAGGCGGAACCCTTTAAGGTTTCAAGGTCCGTGGACGCTCTGTCCATTTTGGTTATAAATAGCAATGCCAAGCCAAGTAGTTTTTCACCCCTTTCTAATATACTCTCATACATATCTTCTCTAACCTTTCTAACTCGGTTTCATATCATAGTAGTGATCTCTTTTGTAGCAAAGAAGATCAAGTCACATTCAAGCTTCAACGAGAAGTTGGAAGTCTTGTTTGTTTAGTGTTGTATGATCTAGTGTTGATTCATACTTCATTGTTGTATTAAACCATCATAATCTTGTGAGTGTGAGTAGTTAGTATTTTAGTCCTCAAAATACATTGTGTGTGGGAGTAGTTGCACCCTTGGAAAGAACTCGACATCTAGCTTAGTGTCGGAAATTGTGTAAGCGAAGTGTAAAGGTTTTCTCCGCCGGTGAAAGGAGCTTGTTGACTAGTGAAGTTAAACTCTCGAGTGTGAGACTCGGGGAGTAGAGTAGGGCAAGGAAAAAGAGTCATTGTAGACCGAACCACTATAAACAACTTGTTGTGGTTTGAGCATTTCTTTCCTTATTTACTCTTTACTTATTGCTTACATATTTCATCAACATATCCAAGATCAATATCAATTGATCTTTAAATAAGTTTCAAAACAAAGTTTTAAATTGGTAAACTATTCAACCCCCCTTCTAGTTTTCTACAATTGGTACTAGAGCCTCGTTGCTCAAGAATTTCTAAAATAATTTGTATTTTATAAACTTGAAACGATCCATCGATTCTGAAAACTTTAAAGAAGGGCAATCTATGCAAAGACCACCACTCTTTGAAACCAATGGATTTATCTATTGGAAAAACCGTTTTGAAACATATGTAAAGTCAAAAGATATAGATCTTTGGTTTATTATTGTTAAAGGGGATTTTAGTTCTACAACAAAGGACATCTCTGTTGATGAACAAAAGAAATTAGTTGCTAAAAATAATGAAGCTAAAATGATGCTTTACAATGCTTTACCTAGAAAAGAATATGAAAGAATTTTCATGAGTGAAACCGCCAAAGATATTTGGGAATCTTTGATTATTATACATCAAGGTAATTCACAAGTCAAGGATAACAAAATTGATCTTCTTGTTCAACAATATGAACAATTTGTTATCCCTGAAGATGAAACCATTGATTGTGGATTTGCTCGCTTTAATACTATTATTACATCACTTAAAGCACTTGATGAATCTTTTCGTAGTAAGAACTTTGTCGGAAATTTCTTAGAGCACTCCATCCCAAATGGAGAGCTAAAGTGACCGCTATTGAAAATCAAAGATCTCTAAAAATGTCACTAGGCAGAGCTAATCGGTAACCTCAAAGTACGAAATGGTGATGGAGAAAGATTCGGAGATCATCAAAGGAAAAAGGGAGAAGTTCAAACCGTTGCTCTAAAAGCAAAGGCGGAATCAAGTGATGATGACGAATCTTTCTCGATGGTGAAGATGAGGAATATGCCATGGCGTTAGAGATTTTAAGAAGTTCTTTAGAAGAAGAGGAAAATTCGTAAGACAACCTCGAGAAGAAAAGAATCCATTCGAAAAGCTCGGGATGACAAAAAGGTAAAGGTGAAAGAAAGTGTTTTAGATGTGGTGATGCAAATCATCTCATAGGAGAATGTCCCAAGCCACCTAAAAGCAAAACTCAACGAGCTTTTGTAAGTGGTGCTTGGAGTGATAGTGAAGACGATGAAGAATCAAGCAAGGAAGAGATCGCTCTAATGGCACATGAGTCAAATGAGGTACTTTCCCACTCTTCTTACTCTTCTATTGATGATGACACTTTGCAAAACAATATAATCAATTATGTGAGCTAAGTCTAAAAATCATAACTAAAAATAAATTTTAAAAACCAAAAGGAATTTTGGAAAATGAAGTTTATGAGTTAAAGAAAAAGCAAAACGACTTGAAAGGAAAGGCAAATGACGATGGTTGTAAATCATGTCAAGAGCTTAATCTTGAAATAGAAAAACTAAAGCTCACACAAGATGTTTTAATCGAAAATAATTCTAAATTTAAAAGGTTTAACAAAAACATCGCTCTTGGCGATGAAATAGTTAAAATCCATAAAACACCGGGAGACATGAATGGGCTAGGATTTAATGAAGTATTAATTCCAAAGAGTCAAAACAAAACGGCCGAAAAGGACGAACAATCATCAAAATTGCTGCGATGCGGACGGACGAGACGGAACCAAAATAAGGGTTCCGTCAGGTGAAACAAATGGTGCCGTACTTACTTGACGACGTAATATTCGTATGCTGGACCGTCTTGGTTTGTCAAAGTAACAAAGAAAACTAAGGATAATGTTAAACTAAAACCAATTGTTACATCGGAGTAGGACTTGCTAAAAATGAATTTAGATAAAAACTACTCAACAACGATATAAAGCACCTTTGCCAAACGCCTTTCCTAAGAGCAACCACAACGTACAACCCAACTACCAACACAATAGTTGGAATCAAAACTTCCTAAACCATATCAAACTCCGTGTTACATGTCATGGAATTCTTTCCCATCATTTCCATTGATTCGCTTCAAACTGTCAAGTTTATTACACAAGTCAACCACTTGTGAATGGTCAACCGTAATAAAATTCAAACAGTCTAAAACCAATGCAATTTCCCTTGGAATATAGTGGATTCCCGGGTCGTTAAGTCCCACGGAGGATTAATGGTGTTTTGAAAACGTTCAGATGTCGAATGATCACTAAGGATAATGATCTGTAAGGATTTTGATTGGTAATTACACTACTGATTGATTGGAATGGTATTTGGATACAGAATTATAAAGCACAACAATCAGATTAAACAAACGTAAATACGTGACGTTTATTAAATGTTACGTAAACGCGTACAAAATAAAACGTAAATTTAAAGAATAAAACACCTACGGATATGAAAATGATATTTTAGAATCCTAATAATAAAAGAAAATTATTAGAAAAAGAAAATTATTTTTATGACTATTTATTTAATTATTATTAATTAAAAACTATTTTTAACTATTTAATAATAACCTAAAATATATGAAAATATGAAATAAAGCTAGAAAAGTGAAATAATGACTCAGAAAAATCTAAAATATTATAAAACTTATTTTAAAACTGAAAATATATTTTTTATGTTTTTTATTTATTCATTATTAATACTTTTTAACTATTTTAAATTCTAATAAATACTAAACAAGCTAAGAAAATTATGAAATTTTTACGTAAATATCCTATGGTGACGTAAAGCTAAGAAAATTATAAAACAAGAAGTGCTTAATAATAAGCTAAAAAGAAAATTAAAAAGCTAACTTCATTAAATAAACGCTATCACTATTTTTAAAATGATGTTTTGTGGTTTTCCTTTTGAAAACTATTTAACTACCGATTATAAGCAACTTTATGAAAACAAAATTTTGAAACTTAAAATAAGCGGTTTGAGAGCTTATGATCTCAACAAAGGAAGCTTATGGCTTATTTTGATGTTTTAAGCTCAAACAAGCTTACAAACCGGAACCAAAGATAAAATAAAGTATAAATAAGCTAAAGGAACTTAGATTAAGCTAGAAAACACAAAGAAACACACCGATAAGCTATAATAAGCTAATAAGCAATTACAAAATACCCTTTGTACCAAAGCAGGCTGCGGTCGAATCTAAGAGCAAATTAAGCTCATGAAATAAGTGAAAAGCTCAAAATAAGGGCCGAGGTATTGAGAATGGTTGGTGAGCTTTTCAAAAGTCCAAGTTCACACAGGGGTTGACTAATGAGCTTATGACAAGCTTGTGAAAAGCTTGTAAATCACCGATTACTCGGTGTATCGACACACTCTCGATATACTCGAGTGGAATGAGACAAAGTAAAGCTACTTGCGACCCTCTTGAATAAGCTAAGAAGTTGAAAATAAACACGGAACTTTAAGACAGCTAGGTTAGCTTTCCAAAAGCCAAAATACACAAGCTAAGATTCATTGATGAGCTTTTATGAGCTTGTGAAGAAGCTAGCTCAGCGTACACGAAACACATTTTCGTAAAGGTGTCTAAAATAAGCTAAGAAATAAGCGGTTTAACAAGCTAATTAGTAATTATAAAAATACTATGATAAAGATGAGCAACTAAAGTTTATAAACCTAAAAGCTTAAAACATGAAACTCAAAATTAAATCCTATAGAAAATGATCTATTTTATTCAAAAACGACTAAACTGAAAACTTTGACTTTTTAAGTTATACTAAAAAGTTGACTTAAATGAACTTATGATCAATCCTAATCACTGATCATGTTGTATTAAGGTGTATTAAGACTGGTTTGATCAATATTATCAACTTATGAACATGAAAACATGATCATGGAACATGAAAATCCAACAGTTAATGAACAAGATGTGATTATAGGATATTTTGACTTTTACACTAATGAGGACTGTGTTTTATGACTTAAAAGGTCTAATGGGACTTAGTATAACAGATAACAACAACAACCAACAACAGTAACTTAGTGCAATTCAGATAAACAGCTTAATCCAAACAGCTATTTAGAAAACTGTTTTTGTGATTTCAAAAGCAACCTAATGATTTGAATCTCAACACTGATTCTAAACTTTGTATTAGCATATAACAGGTCCACATGAGCATTAAACAACAGTTATACAAGCATGAAACTTAAGAACAATCATTATGCTATTAAAACAGTGAAAATGAGATTTCAAAACAACTATGAATTCCAAAGAACAAACAAGTTATTTTAATTAATGAATCTACTTAACCATAACACGAAACATGATGTAACACCCCGAAAATCTTAATGACGGTGGAAGACTAATTCGGTGTTACTTGAATGGAGATCATAGTCGATAATTATAGAAAACGACTCGAAGAGACGTTTTATTAAAATAGTTATCATTCATCGAAAACTCATTGTTTGTTACAAAATATTGTAAATAGATCAAGTGTTTTCCCCAAAAGAAAGATCATGAGTTTGAAAGAAATGATAACTTTTATGTTTTACACCACCAAATAAGCCTTGCCATGCCCGTTCCGCACCTTGGTCATAATCTTCACCGATTACCGAGATAACATGCTTAAAAGGTCAACAAAAATGTTGAGTGAAATCCATAGGTTTAAAATAAGTTGAACACAAGTATAAGATCATGATCATTGTAAACTAACAATGTCATAAGAAAATATCACAGTTATTATGCGCTAAGCTCATGAAACCAAGACTCAATGCATACCGAATTACCGATGTGCGTAAATATGCCCCAAAGGAGGTAATAGCCAATTACCTAAAGAAATTCGATATGGTGCGCCCGGTTATTTCTCTATAACCGAAGCGGGGTTCGTTATTCCCCATAGTACTATTCACGATATCTACGTTCACTCGCGGTGACTAATGGTTCATGATCGGGGGACTTGTGGCTAACAACTTAAGCAAGCACCAATAATCAAAGATCAAGCATTTATGAAAAACCCTTGTGTTCTAGTTTAGAGCATGTATCTCCTCGCGGGGTTTATAAAAATAAAGTAAAAGCGAGGCTATGAACTCACCTCGATGATAATGCACACGAAAAATAGATCAAGCACAATGTAGCGGAGGTTCCAACTCGAAACCTAAAATGATGAGATGGCGAGTCTCGAGAATGAGCATTTTGGTTCGCGACCAAAATAATAGAGCATTGAATATTCTTATTCAATAGATCATTGGATTGTCCATCCAATAGTGTGCGATCGTGATTAACGTTTTAAGTTAATTTTCATGCTACATTGCCTTAATTAGTGATCTTCACTTACGCATAAGTGAAATATTCCCCCGTTGTGATCTTAATAGATTTGTTGAGTATTTTAACGTATTGAAATAAATTCCCCGTGTGTTTTATCGGATTTGATATATATATATAATTATAATCTTATAATATATATATATATATAAAGTAATACATTTACCGTTATCCTAAATAAAATACTCATAAGGTCAAAATACTTGTTTTTACGAAGTTATTATGGGTTTATAAGTTTTTCTAAACTTTTCCCGAATTTACACTTTTACCCTCGAGTTACAAAAGTACAAGTTTAGTCCTATACTTTTAGAAAATGACACTTTTCACCCGAATTATATTTTATACTCAAACTTTCAAAATGACATCTTTAACCCTTGGTAAAATTGAATTTACAAAACAGCCCTCAAGTTATGTTTATACGCTTTAAACCTTTACTTTTCACACTTGTCACATTTAACCCAAAACTTATATTAATACTAGTTTGAGTTAATTACATATTCGATCCTTGTAGTTTTCCATGTGCACATGCACACGTGCATGCTACCCTTGTACTTTCGACATTGACCTTTTCAGCCCCTAGACTTTCATAAAATACTTGTTCAACTTATAAATGACCCTTTATACTCTTTAAATGTTACAGTTTTAACCCAAGCTTGTTACATTTTGCAAATCGAGTCCTAAACATAGCTTTTATTCACGAAAACTTTGCAAAACATTCATAACTTATTTATAGCTTATACTTAGTGCTTATTGACTTATTTCCATTCTATTGGGCCGGACTAGACCTTTATTGGACTCAGTTTGGGCTTATTGGGCTCGACAGTTGGGCTTTAGGCCCGTTTAGGTTTGCGTGAGTTTTATAGTGAACGAGGGAACGAGAAGTCCCCGTATGGTCTCTAGGTTGATCATTAGTGTCGTGTTTTTGTGTTTAAGTGACTATATGTCACGAATGTAGTACTCTTTCTATTGCACACGCGTGTTCATAAAGATTTGCTAGTCATTTGGTGCGTTTTTAATTATCTAACGAGTGCTACACATATACTAAAGTGACAAATGGTAAAGAAATTGACTAGGTTTTAAGAAACTTACAACACTCGTCAAGAGTGGGAAGAAACAATGAGAATGTGGCTCGAGCATAAGACCCGTGTTCTCCTTATAATATTACCCGATTACTAGTACCCTTATGATTTCTTTCTTCTTTCCTTGATGTTACCACAATGACGATTTGTAATGCAAAGGTATGAGGGTTTGTGAGTTGTATGTGTTTAAGTGGAGAGTGTGTTTGAAGTTTGAGAGTTGTTGTGAGCTATCTTGTGAGATTTTTGCTAAGTGTTGAGGAGGTTATAAAGAGGATGAGCATGGCCTTCTTAATATTTTACTTGTAGTCTTCCTAATTCTAGGCTTATAGTCACATGTTTTATTGAGTTTGTCCATGTTTGTGTGAATGTTCCTTGGCGTGGGGTTGATGGCGGCCAAGACTTGAGGCATGCAATGTCTAGTAAAATCAAGTTCTTGTTTAGGGAACATGTTATCCAAAGGTTAATCAAGTCAAAGGATTAGTCAAATGTTTAGGTATTATAATAATAATGCTAGGGTGGCCAAAGTATGGTGTTGGTCTCTTCTTGCTCACTCCTACACGACAACATGTGATCAAATAGAGTAAATATTTATTTGCTTTGTGTTTTTGATTTCTAGCTTGGTTCCCTTCTTGTTTGCTTGTTCGGTTCCACAGAAAGAAGCACAAAGAAAAAATCATTTACTAGCTCTAAAACTTGGGCTTGGGGTTTTGATCCGTTTAACGAGGCCCATCAATAAGGAAAGATGGGAAGTTGGGCTCCCTTTGTGATGCGTGAGCTAAGCCAAGGCCCAACAAGAAAATGGTGTAGCTTTGGGTCGGTTCTGAGGCCCATTTATGTGTCGGTCCGAGTGGTGAAAAGTCCAATGTGTTCCGAGGCCCAATCTGAATTTTATAAATTTTTATTATAATTGAATTAAGTATTTTTACAAATTTTACGTATTCATTACGTATTTTAGAATTATCGAGGATAGTGGGAAATTTATTTAGATCACAACGGTATATTTATGAGCGCTTCGAGCTGCGTTGATCATGCATATGCCAAATGATATGCAAAGGTGATGTTCAGAAAATTTCATGATGAAATAGATCGTGATCAATTCTTGATTAAAACGTTAAGTACATTGAAATTTTCCGGGAGCTTACACATGAAAACACCAAGATTCAGGCAATAAACTACTTATACAGTAATATGCAAAAGTTGAGTTAAAAGCTTACAAGGAACTGTCCAGCTGAAAACACATAACCAAGAACCAAGAACACTCCTAATAGCTTACCAATAAGATTCTAAACCCAAGGCAATCCAGAATTCACCTTGCTCCTTGCAGTTTTCTTCATTTCTTCTGATTTTTGATTTATGACTGATTTTTTTGGTATTTTTGGTAATTTTTGAGTTTTACTTCTAAAATGAGTTTTATAGTTTCTAAAAGCTTAGAAAAGCTTTCTAGGAGCTTAAGTGAGCTTATGAGTCCATAATATGACTGAAACAACATTAAGCTAAATTGAGATTTTAAGCTTGAAAATCATAAACTTGAAAATGATACTGAAACTTGAAATTGATTATTGATAAAGATGTACAATACACTGAAATTAATAAAAACAGTACTTGAAAGCTAAGAAATACACTGGAATTTGAAAATTAATTAAAACGACATACATTAACTAAATTAAAACTAGATAGATGTCTACATTGCTCCAATTCTTCTTTATAAAGATCTTTTTGACTCTGTCAACATCTCTGAGACTTTCCCACTTCTTTCCAACCATTGGATCTTCCAAAATCATCAAGACCGTCCATTTGGCAATTTTGGCGCCAAAATATCTTTGAGCAGGTTTTTTGCATTTAAAGAATTTTGGGAGGATGTGGAGGTGTTAGGGAGTGGTTAAACATGTGTAAAGGTGGGGTGGAAGGTGGAAATGAAAACCGTAAGGTGGATAGGCAGATCTGGTTTGGCGGGATCGTGTGAGAGAGATGAGCAGTGGAGTCAGTATTTGACTTTCGTTGACCCGTTTTTAATAATAGGGAAAGGGTTCATTTGGGGGTTCAGTGAGTTTTGGCGGGGTTAATAATACATAAAGGGTCAGTTTGGTTTTGGATTATCACAAGGACCACTTTTGCAATTTCTGAAAAGTTGAGAGGCTGAAATTGTAACTTTTCCAAGATTATCACAAGGACCAATCTTGCCAAGTATGAATAGTACAAGGACCACATTTGATTATTTTCCATTTTTAAATTTCGAAGGACTATATTGGACAATTTTCAAACTTTAGGGACTAAAGTTGTAATTTTGCAATTTTAAACTTCAAGGACCAAGTTTGAAAACTTATGAATCCCTAGGGACTTTAAATAACATTTTGCTTTATTTTGATTTACCAGGGACTGTTTTTGACAACTTTTGAAACTTGGGGACTAAAGCGACCAATTATGCAAACTGGATCGTTTTCACGATTTTGATATTTTGCATTTGAAACACATAAAACACTTATTTGTGATATTTTATCATTTTGATGCATTTTGAGTGTTTTCGGATGTTTTGTAGTTTAAATGGTGCAAAATGATGAGTATTTTGCTCATCATCCATACATGAATCAAATAAATGGTATGTTTAACCCAAACGGACCCATGAGATATTGGGGACCAAATGCTTGAGTTATTTACTTGGGTATGCTTGAAAGTTGGATTGGAACACGATGAATGGATAAAAGATAGTGGATGCTCACGACACATGACGAGGCGACAAAGTCTCTTCTCATCATACCAAGAGTATAGCGGAGGTAATGTCACTTTTGGTAGCAATCTCAAAAGCAAAATCATTGGCAAAGGTACGATCGATCATAACTCCCTAACTATTGAAAATGTTGCTCATGTGGATAGGTTAGGATTTAATCTACTTAGTATTAGCCAATTATGTGATAAAAAGTATAAAGTACTATTTGATGAAAATGGTAGTAAAATACTAAAAGATGATATCACCATAGCTAAAGAAGTTAGGAAAAATAACATATATGTCATGAAGATAGATAAAACATATAACAACAAGCTTTGTCTAACAACATTAGATGATAACTCATCTCTTTGGCATAGACGCTTAGGTCACGCTAATATGAGACTTATACAAAGCCTATCTTCAAAAGAGCTAGTTAGGAGTTTACCAAAACTAAAATATGACCAACACTTTTGCGACGCTTGCAAAATTGGTAAACAAACCCATAGTAGTCACAAATCTAAAAATATGGTGTCCACATCTAAGTGTCTAGAATTATTACATATGGACTTGTTTGGACCATCCGCTATAAGAAGCTACGGAGGCAACTTATACACTTTGGTCATAGTAGATGATTACTCAAGGTTTACTTGGGCGTTGTTTTGAAAACCAAAATGAAGCTTTTGATAAATTTGAAATTCTTAGCAAGAAAATTCAAAATCTACTAGGTGTTAAAATTGTGTCGATCCGAGCGGATCATGGTCGTGAATTTGACAACGAAACTCAATTTGGAAACTTTTGTGATACAAATGGTAGAACACATAACTTTTCCGCTCCATGAACACCTCAATCAAATGGAGTAGTAGAACGTAAAATAGAATAATTCAAGAAATGAGTAGAACAATTCTTAATGAACAAAACATTCCTCAAAAGTTTTGGTGTAACGCATTGACACTTCTACATATATTTTGAATAGAGTCTTATCGTCCTTTCTTAAACAAAACACCATATGAGCTTTATAAGGTAAAAAGCCAGCGTTAGGATATTTTAGGGTCTTTGGTTGTAAATGCTTTATTCTTAATACTAAGGATTATCTCACCAAGTTTGACCCAAAGTCTTATGAAGGTGTATTTCTTGGTTATTCTCAAACTAGTAAAGCTTATATTGTCCTAAACAAAGAAACAATGATAGTTGAGGAATCGTTGAACATAACATTCGACGAAAGTCCACCTCCCTCTAAGACATCACCTTTGGTAGATGATGACTTAGTTGAAAGTCAAATAATAGAAAGTCAAATTAATGATAACAAGGAAGATGAACCATTAAATAAGGAAATTATAAACATCAAAGAATCTAAAAGTCATCCTTTAGAAAAGTCATGGGACAACTTAATCAAAGAACCTTAAGGTCACAAGCCCAAAATCAAAGTAATTATTTTTGTTTTGTATCCACCATTGAACCGAAAAACATAAATGAAGCAATAAAAGATGAATCATGGGTAATTGCCACGCAAGAAGAATTAAACCAATTCATTAGAAATGATGTTTGAAATTAGTTCCAAAACCTAAAGATCAAACCATAATTGGAGCGAAATGGGTTTTCGAAATAAAATGGATGAAAATGGTATAGTATCTAGAAACAAAGCTAGGCTTGTTGCACAAGGCTATAATCAACAAGAAGGTATTGATTATGATGAAACTTATGCTCCGGTAGCTAGACTCGAATCTATTAGAATATTACTTGCTTATGCATGTGCTTATGACTTTAAATTATTTCAAATGGATGTTAAAAGTGCTTTCCTTAATGGGTTTATTAACGAAGAAGTGTATGTTGCTCAACCTCCCAGTTTTACCGATTTTGAGAAACCACATCATGTCTTCAAACTCAAGAAAGCATTGTATGGTCTTAATCAAGCACCAAAAGCTTGGTACGACCGACTTAAGACTTTTCTTATTGATAACAAATACTCTATGAGATTAGTAGATAATACTCTTTTTACCAAGAAAAAGGAATCACATATTATCATTGTTCAAATATACGTTGATGACATTATATTCGGATCAACTTGTCAAGAGCTATGTGATGATTTCTCTAAAATCATGCACGACGAGTTTGAAATGAGTATGATGGGTGAGTTAAATTTCTTCCTAGGACTTCAAATTAAACAACTAGAAGATGGCATTTTCTTTAACCAATCTAAATATATAAAAGACATGCTTAAGAAATTTGGTCTTGAAGATTCCAAACCAACTAAAACACCCATGTCTTGGACACTAAACTCACCAAGGACGAAGAAGGTGAATCCGTAGATAACACTAAATATAGAGGAATGATTGGTAGCTACTCATCTTACGGCTAGTAGATCCGCCATTATGTTTAGTGTTTGTCTATGTCTTTCGCTTTCAAGAAAACCCAAAGGCATCACACTTAGAAGCCTTAAAAGGATTTTTAGATACATTAAGGGAACAACGTGTTTAGGATTATGGTATCCCAAAGGAACGGGTGTAGAAACCATAGTATATGCCGACTCGGATCATGCCGGTGACTATGTTGATAGAAAAAGTACAAGTGGTATTTGCACTTTTGTTGGACATTGTCTCACCTCATGGTTTGCAAAGAAGCAAACGGCCTTAGCCATCTCAACTACGAGCGAAATGCGTTTGTTAGGGAAGGCATGTCAACAAGCTCTTTGGATGAAGCAAGCTCTGTGATTACTGAATTCATCTCAACGATATTGTGATACTTTGCGACAATGGTATGTGCTAAAACACATACCTTTTCTATATCAAAATAGACCCAAAATAACCAAGAAAGAGCCGTTTATTGCTAATATTTGTGGTTTCTTGAGTTTGTGCTTGTGCGGTATGGATATGTAAAACACGCAAAAGATACCAAATCGGACATAAATCCGAGCACGAGAGATTAAGAGAGCTTAAAATTGGGAAGGTCAATTATGCATTTATGAAGATTTCTAATCTCGAGGATGATTTGTGAAGATTTGATCAAAGTTTGAAGAAATGCGAAATAGTCCCCGAACTTTCGAAGATCGGACGAAAACACCCTCAAGTTTCAAAAGTTGCAAATTCAGTCCACGGTCTATTGAAGAATGAAAAATTCAGTCCTTTGAAGAGAATATCAGATTTACATGTTTGGTCCTTGGACTTTCAGCCTTTACATATTTGGTCCCTATGAAATACAACTTGGATCACATATACTGCTAATCCATTATTTTCCTAAGTCCAAGATATATCCACTTAACCATTACCTTCGGCCCAATCCTAAAAACTACACCCGGTCCAATACCAACAAACCAACCCGCCCAAAATCACTTACCCGGTTCTTATATCAAACCCGGATAATAACCCAAGTCAACCCATCAAACCGGTCAAACCTTCAAAATAATATTATCTAATCCCAAACGCGCCCAACAGTGTCTACCTTCTCCTTCCTCCCAAACACACCTTTTTCCACCATTCACCACCAATCCCAAACACCTCACATAGTACTTGGCATCTTTCCATCCTTCTAGACCCAGCTGACTCGTCAGATGAGATGCCTACGTGGCCAAATGGCACAATATCATTGGCCGTGACACATCATAGTATGAGATGGAGCTTTATGATTGGTGCTAGTGACAGTGGATGAATGAGTGGCTGTGAAAGGACTTCTAGGCCCTTCCAAAGGCATCCCAAGGCTCATCTCAGCTATAAAACGACCTCTTGGCTCACAATGTATCTTGTCCAATCTCTTAAGTTTTAGAGAGATTTTGACCTTTTCATTTCCTGTTTTTGATAGTGTAATTGTTATTTTAAAATGTAATTTCATCTTGATTAATGCAAATTTACTTTTAAATTCTTACATGAATTTCTGCTAATACTCATTTGATTGTTAAACTTGTTTTGAAGCTTGTGATTTCCAGTCATTTAAACTCACAGAAGCCTATCTAAGCTTCTGTGAGTTATAGTTGCTTGAGTTTTCTCTTAAAATTCCATTTCACAAAAAGTCAAAGTTGGTCAATTTTGTTAAGTCAATATTAGCTTTAGGTAAAATTCTGGTTTTGAGGTGTAATGGGATTGAGTTTTATGTTAGGATGTTAATTGTGATTCAGGAATAATCAGTTTTCAGTGATTGTTTTGGTTAAAATGTTACTTGTTCATATTGAAGGGGTGTTTGGATTGCTTGTTTAATCTGTGTTAGAGGTGATTATAGTGGATTAGATCAGTTGCTTTAGTCCTTCTATAGTTTATTACATTCATAACTGCCCTTGTTTTGCATCCATATCCATGTTAAGTCAATTTTTCATCTCAACTGATCTTATATGCATATCTGTGGAAATCAGTGACAGTAATCAATTCACATAGGTTTAGAACTTGTTAAACAAGGTTGTTAAAGTTTCATTTCATCATTATTCATCCATTTCAGTCTTTAATTTGCATTTGAATCTCAAGAAAGTCAAACTAGTAACTGTTTTTTAAAAGTCAAACTGATTCAAAAAAATCAGTTTTCTTCAAAACTTGCAGCAGTTGCACAGTGTTTATTTCAGTTTGTTATGGTGTCATATTTGGCTCAATTGTAGTTTTCTAGGTGGTCTTTAAGACCACATATCTGTTTTGCCTTTAAGCCCTCCTGATAAGCCCTTGAATAAGCTCAAACAAGGGGGGTCAGCCACTGTTCTGCTGCATCAGCAATCTGTTCCATTTAGCCAGTTTTTGTTTGATCTATAACTTCTTCATTAATTGTACTCATTAGCTGCAAATTTGGATAAATGATCTCTGCTAGGTAGGCTTGAGTCCCACACTTTTAGTTTTCTCTATAGCTTATTAAATAAGTAGTTGCAACAGCTAGAAAGTAGGGGTCAGTTAGCTTATTAGCTTAAGTGACAGTTAGCTTAATCCTTGGTAAAATGCTTATTAAGTGTTAGGAGTAGTTGCATCTGGTTTCTTTAGAGTAGTTTTAGCATCACTTACTTGTTGTAGAAGTTTGGTAGCTTATAGAGCTTATTAGCTTATTTTCAAGTGCTTATTCCATTTCAGTTTGCACATCAGCCTTCATATTTCCCATATAAGCCTATGTTTTCTTATTTTTCATAGATCCAGAATAAGATTTTAAAATTTTCCTGAATTTTTCACAATTTTTAGCTACTGTTCACTATTTTTCTTAATTAAAAACAGTTTTTAATCATTTTCAATTAGCTTTAATTACAATTAATTCAGAAAAAGTTCCAAAAAATAATTTTTCAATTTTAATAGATTAAGATAAATATAAAAAGCATAAAAAAGATTTTTCCTTATTTTTCCCCTTTTATTTGGTATTTTTCACAATTTAAATTAGATTTAAATAGTTTTAAATTAGTAGAAAATAGGAAATTAATCAGAAAATTAAAAAAATAGTTTTGAAAAGTATTTTATGATATTTTAGATTTTTGAAAAGTAATTCCTTAATTTTCCCCTTTGTTTTTATAATTGTTAGTTAATTAGTTTTATTTTTAAAGTTAATAATTGGTTTTTAATTAGAATAAAATCAAGAAAATTCCTAAAAAATAGTTTTAATTCATAGTTAGTTTTCAAATATCATTTTTAGAGTAAAAGTAATTTTAGGTTATTTTTAGGAGTTAGATTAGTCGTAGTTGTATTTTTATCGCGTTTCGTTTTAATCCCGTATTTACATTTTAGTGTAGAATTGCGTAGTTTGCCATTATTCTTAGGTTTTCCCCATAGATTTTAATCCTATATGCTTTTCTTATCCCGTAGTTTAGAATACATCATTTTATGCCCCTCTCTTATTCAAATCCCGATAATCGAGACGTGAGTTGGAAATTCCATTCAACCCTCGTTCGGAACGATCTCGGTGCTCAAACCTAACACGTTTGAGTTACCCACATACTACACACTTCTCATCTATTATTGGTCAGTGTCTGAGCCGTTTTAAGTTTCTTACGGTTAGTCATTCACAAGTGGCTAGCTTGTGTGAGTAAACTTGACGTGTTTTGGCATGAAATCAGACAACAAAGGAGCCATCGATCTCAGCATGAATCCCGTTCAACATATTGAAATCCGTCATCACTTTCTTCGCGACAATGTTCAAAAAGGAAACATCTCAATCGAGAAAGTATCCTCCGAAGACAACATTGCCGACATCTTAACTAAGCCTCTTAAACGAGAACCTTTTAATCTTCTTAGACTTGGTTTAGGGTTCATGGAACCAAACATGTAGGATAAACATAGCCCAAAACATTAGAATAGTCCAAACAAAACAATTTTGTCTTGTAATCTGCTACTGTAGCCATGGAACCAAACGATAACACGGACGGAACCAATATTTTGGTACCGTCTGATCCGTGGTGTCTACAGAAGCAAAATTGCTATATACTAAACATCCTCTTCCTCAAAACCCACTTTACCAAAACGTGTAAACATTAAACCAAGCTCATCATTGACACCTTCCCACTCACTAATCACTGAAGATAACATCATTGTAAGTATCCTAACTACATTTTATCCCTAAATTAGAGTCTAGGATTCTTATTTATGCACAAAACTATCACAAATCATTACATGGGGTTTTATGTATGCTTTTATACTAAATATGAATTCAATTGGCAAATTGCATAACTAGTCATTGAAATTAGGTACTACATTATCATATTGCATAAACAAATCATGTTTCCCACTAATCAAAAGATAATGAATATAAGGCCTTATTCAAATAACCAAACACCCATGTCAAAAGTTTTGAAAAGCTTATCACTTGTAGGAAAATAATTTTTCATTGATAATACAAATAGAAGCGTTAAATTTTCATCACTTGCATGCTCTTGAATACTAAAGGTATTGCATAACTAATATGCATTCTCGGGTATATTCAAATGAAGCCACATTGAATTAGGAGCATTCGGGTTATCTCATGGTATTTGCCAAACACCCACTAAAACCATTTTGTGCATAAAATGAGTCGAGATAACCGCATGACTCCAAATTGTTTTCATATAGGCACACATTAGAACCAAAACGTTAAAATTTATTTCTTATTTTAACATATTAATTCTTGTCCTTAGGAATAACCATGGTAGCCGCAAGATTCTATGATCACAAAGACACCCTTAACTACATTCCCAAACACCACAAAACCAAAGGACTTACTAAGGAACAAGTAGAAATATTTAAGAGTCTAGAATCAAGGTATTTCCATGAGGTAGAACCATTCACTCATCCTTCCCCGAAAATACCAATCTTCGTGAAGAACTAGCCGCCATTCAATTCGATTGTCTTCTTGACACCGATGAACCAATTTGTCCTAGGTTTGTGTTAGAATTCTATGCTAGTGTGACCGGCTTTAGTGATGAAGGCGATGATGAATATTGTCTTAGGTTTAGAATCAATCAAAGCGACTACACCATCACACGGCAACTTTGCTCAGTGCTAGGAATTCCAACCGAGGAACTTGTGTCTACGGATAAGTGGTCACTCACGGCTCTTGATGCAATCAATGACCGCTCTCTTCCTACCAAACCCGTTTGGCGATAAGGATGCCATCCGTGAACACCTTTTAACCCAAAAGTGATACAACCCGAGTTACCGAAAGGAAAGGAGGTAAACCGAGATCCATATGGAATGGAGCTAAATGAACTTAAACCGAATTTAAGAAATGGGAGGAGCTACTTAGAGCCAACGTCATTAGCACCATAGGAAATAGGGATCACATAAACGCTTGCCTTTGTCACATGCTCTACAACTTGTCACCCGACAACCATTCAACAGCCTACTACATAGCTGGAGAATGATTGATATTCAACTCGAAGGATTGGTTGCTCTTCCATACGGGATGCTTCTCACCCGTCTCTATAGAAACTTTGCACCAATTCCACCAACCCCAAAGGGATGCACCTTCACTATGAACTCATCCCTCACATCTTTGTACCTTTGAGTGATGAGCGAGTTGCTAAGACAAAAGACAAGAGCAAAACCTCCAACTCCATCATCATCATCATCGAATAGCTCAGGATGGTCTTCCAAGCTCTCATCTCCCACCTCACGAGTATTATCGTCTCTTCCGAGATTGAAAATGAATCAACGAATTCAAGCAAACTAAGGGAATGTTCAAGTGCCTTGATAGGATGATGAACAAGATTTACAAGAAGTTGGACAAATGAGGGTACCTTAAGGAGTGTTTGGAACAATACATTATCATTAATGTTTGATACTATTTAGTTGTTTTTATCTTGTAGGATGATAATATAACTTCTAAAACTGATGTATGCTAACAATCTTATGCAGGGGGATAGCACAAGTATGCTATCAAATTTTACCCATTTTCACTATAATGTGATAATCAATAAGCCTTGCTCAAAATCTATGCTCCACTATGTTTATACATGTGTTGTTTACTTTTCCTAACTAGAAATGTTTAGTATAACACCTTTTGAGAAAAATTTCGGGTTTCGAAAAATGCCCGACACCTAAAACATACTGCATCTTGTTTTCGCACTCCACGGACGACGGCACCAACGATTTGGTACCGTCCGTTATGTAAATGGTACCGCAGTACATGACAGGCGGACGAATGGCACCCTTTTAGGGTTCCGGCGTGTATGATTTTGGTGCGTGGATCCTCCGGTAATTTTCGAATTTCGACTCTTCGTGATTCAAATTACCATCCATTACTTATAAATCAATCTTAACTACCTTATACTCTTATTAGAACTAGTATATTTCACTTAGGTATATAAGAAATCCATTTCCACCAAAATTCAAAATTTAAAATCCACCCAAAGAGCCCTTTGGCATAAAGGAAGGAACCAAATTTTGGTACCTTCAATCCGTGGGTGATCGATTGTTAGGAAATTCCACTCATTAGAACACATTTATTGCAAATCTTTTTTCTTCACTCCATCTCTCTTGAATGAATTGACTTGGGTGATATGACTAGCATTCAACCCACTTCCAAATCATTAGGAACCTCATCTCTTCAATGGTTTAACATCAAATCAAACACATTTCTCCATAATTTTTCACTTCTATAAATTAAGAGGTTTTACTGTAACCACCGGTAAATTTCACCTCGTATTAAACTAATATAATATTCTAACGAAAGAATACATGTCCATTTTCTACGTTCAATTTTCTTTTAAGAAACAATATTCTTTTATTTGATCACAAAAACTAGCCAATGTGATGAACTCACATCTTTAATAAACATAAACATATTTATATGTAAAACTATAAAGGTTTTCAACTTTTATTTACCACTTTACGATTTTTTGTTAAAGTACAATTATTAAACTTTCGAACTAAACGTTAGCCATTTATTAGAGTTTTCACGAAGCCTTAATTTATTTTAACTATGATTTTACACAACTAAATCATAATTACTAAAGTACAACATTTTATACCTAGAGTACAAGTCATTAAAGCACGGAACCTAGCTATACTTTAATTTCCGTTACAAGCCCTAATATACAACTCTATGATTTTATGTACATGATATATTTTCAAAATATTAATGTACAAGTCTTTCAAGCACATGTACAAGTCTTTTATGCATACAAGCTTAATACTTATATAAATTATATTATAAACCTCAATGTACCTATTTTTAAGCACAAAGTACAACCTTATAATGCACAAGCCTTAAAAATATATTTTATATTTTTGTAAGTACAACAAAACAATGCTAATGTACAAACAACAAATGCACCAAACTTAAGCCTTTACTTTTATTATTTACATGTAAATTAACCTAAACTATATTTTACCTAAAGTAAATTAGAAACTTAACTATGTAAATACCATTTACACAATAGGTATAACAATGCAAGCCCTAAGTACTACTCTTAATGCCTAACGCCCCTCTTAATTACCATGGTTAAAAATGAACTAAACAAGTTACTACTAAGTTACCTAAGTACTACTTGTAAATGTCCTAACCACAAACTAATTACTTGCACATGAAAGTTACACATCACTCTTTTACCTTGAAGTTTTACCATAGTCAAAGTTTGTGGGTAAAACTCTTGGCTAGAGTTTTACCACACACTTCATGTCTCCTTGCAATCACATGAACCTCCCATGTGTATTGAAACACCTAGCTACCTTCAAACCATTCGAACCCTAAGGCTTTAAATCGAACAAGTATACTGCGCCTTGTGTCCTCTTTATGACCATTTGTAGCTCTTATGGACATCTAGCAAAACACATCACCATGCTCCTTCTATTCTTGGTCAAAAATCGACACATGGTTATGTTACACATATAAATTGAACCATGCAACTTAGCTACAACAATTACCACACAAGACCAAATGGTCCATGAATTTACATCACCTTGTCCCTCATTGCTAGACAAGGTGACATAGCACCTGTGAATTCATGTACTCCCACCACCTATATAAACGTCCTTTTTCCCTTCTAAATTCTCATCCATCACACACATCATACCATACCACCCACACATCACACGCACCATAAGTATTTCTCATATTCACCAATACATTCTGAAAAATTACACTAAGTAGTGGAAGGAAGAAGTCTTGTTCAAAATTAGAAAGCCAATCTATTCTCATTATCTACTTGGTGTTAGAAGTATTAAGGTCAACCAAAGTACCGTTGTAAACACCACCTAGGACACTCTAGAACGCCCCCATAATCCGGTTAAAAAGCCAAGTCGTTATCTTTAAAAACAGCCCATCATTTTGGTGAAAGTCATGAATGTCAAAAGCTTTTACAACAAATATATGGGAAAACATGGGATTTTGATAAATTTGATTAGGAACTGTATTGGAAACATTGGAAATGGGTGAAACAATATTTCACAAGGTCGCATGCAAAAGGTATGGTTTAAAGCGAAATTTTCATAAAACGCTTCGTGGCCAAGTAGCCATGTTCGTGGACTTGTATCTTTCTAATCAAAGAGAATTAGGACATGAGACTTATACAATTTAGAAGGGCTTACAGCATAGTGTTTAAAGGGTCAAATGCGATGTAGGGACACTAGCTTGCCTCGTGTAAAATCTGCCCTCTTTTAGCCCCGTTATCGCCCAAAAACAACAAAAAGCACATAACCCCCCTACTTTGTAAAACCATTGCGACCAAACCGTAATAGCTTAAGACCTCTAGTTTGAACCATTATAAAGACCACCGGACAAACTCTCGAAAGGATCAAGAACGTAATAAAAACTTTTAAGGCCTCGCATTTATTCACCCGTACTTTTATCCATTTAGGCAAAAAACTAGTAAATTTCCCTTATAAAATATTAAGCATGAAAATTGTAATTTTTGTAAAATAAAGTTCCTTTGGACTAAAAATGTAATTTCTGTGAAGTTAGTCATATAAGGGCTGATTTTGTCAATAATCCATAGTTGAGGGTTTAAAGTGTCATTTTTGAAAGTACAAGGGTAAAAACTGTAAATACTTAAAATTGTAAATTATAATATTTTGGAAACATAAATTATTTAACAACTTTGGTTTTGATAAAAACTTATTATTAATCATTTGAGTCATAACAATAAGTATGATAAGCATATTTAATTTTTGTAGAGACTTCATGTTATCTACAGAACATTTCGTCGCATAAACTTGAATACAAATACTAAATACATGATATACTAACTCGGTTCGAGTTGGAGAAGTTTGTTCATATTATCTAATTTTTTCCATCCGGACTCTTTGTAACATCGAGGTGAGTCATAGCCCTCTTTTCCTTATTTTGAGCGTTTTGGGGAGATACATGCTCAAATATTGCTTGATATTTTTACATTTATTTTAAACTCTTACGAATTACTGTGAGTTTCATAGCCCCTACTTTTATGCGTTTTATACTATTTTCGGGGGAGATACATGCTCAATTACCTATTTTTACTCTCACAAATATTCTGAACTTTTAATTATTACTGTGAGTTCATAGTCCCACTTTTACATAATTGTTTTCAAAACTTGTGGGGAGATACATGCTACAAAAACCGAACACAAGTATTTTCTATGCTATACCTACACACGATTGCTATTGCTTAAGTTACTTACTATTGCCACTAAAGTCCCTCATATCATGAACCATTAATCACTTGCGAGTGAGCGAATATCGTGAATAGATCTATTGGCGGTTGGCCCCATTTGTGTTAGCGGATAGGTAACCAAATGCGTTATTGAGAATACTAGGAGAATGGCAAACTCTACTCGAGGGCCTTGTTGCTTACATCATCTCTATGATGTCGATTAACTTACATCGATAGTTCATTACTATGATGTCGTCTTTATTAAGGTTTGCGTTCATGAGACTTAAGGCAATATATCTTGTGTTGCAATGATACAAATCTGCAACTCACGAATATATTGTATTGCAATATTCTTGTTTTACTCTCGCTTATCTTATATTCAATGATTATTATACAAACACTATGGATTCACTCAACCTTTGTGTTGACTTTTTAGCATGTTTATCTCGGGTTCATAATTTACGAGGATGGCATGGAAGGGCGCGGATACTCGAGAGGCTATATTATCATTCGATAACTTATTTAATAAAGCGTAAAACAAGCGGGACCTCATTTTGTAAACTCGATATTTATATAAATCGAATGATAAATCTTTTAAAATGATACAATTAGAGTTCGTTTTCTGTTATTGTAACTGTTGAGCCATGAAGTAACACCTAGTTTGAATTCCGCTGTGTATTACGAAATTGGGGGTGTTACATTTACCATGATCATCCTCACACCTTCTTCATTCTTACTATCATCTAGCAAAGAAAAACCAAAGTAAAAAATGACAAAATCATCTCCAAAACCTTGCAAGAAGACCGCTAGAATTAGTGTAAGGCCTTGTTGCTTCGTTAACCTTAGCTCCTCATCCGAGTCTTCTCCACTCACAATCTCATCTCCCATCCGAGATGATACAAGTCTTACCATGGCTACACCAAATCAATCACACATTGTGATCACCACTCCACCACCTACAAAAACACCAACTTCACCTCCACCGCACCCATCCAAACATCAAAACACCCTCACCACCTTCACCACCAAGGTCTCCTACTCTCATGCCTATGGGTTATTCTCCACTCCACCAACTTCACCACATCCTTTCTTGGAGGACTTGGATGACTTGCCTCTAGGCGAATCATCCACCACCATTGCCATCCTTTGGCACAATTGAGCAAATAGCTCATGAATCTCAAGGTCATCTTTTGACCCAAACGCCCACTAGGGCCAAAACCTCTTCTCTTCCACCCCATTTACAAAGACATTCATGGTCCTTTGTATGGGGATCATCCACTCCCAACATCAATGTCCCTCATCTTGAGGACATTGAGGAGTGCATGTGGATGCCAATCCCGCTAGAGAGAGATTCAGCGGAACTCCACAACCTCCACCAATTCAAAGGCATGGTGGATTCTCACTAAGTGAGACTATGCAAATGCAAAATGCTTTGCTTGCCTCCATCATGACCACCCCAAACATTCCCAACACCACCAACACATCTACCATTCCACCACCACAACCTCCCAGAATATTCTACCCTCCAGGCATGGTTGCTCAACTTGTGAGCAAGCGGCCCCAACCGTGGAAAGGACCATGGTTATGGTCCATGACTTCCAAGAGGAAATGAGGTTCATCCTCGATCATATCCTTAGCGCCTCAGCGCTCTTTCTCATCCACCATCTAACTAGGATGGTCATAGATTAGCATTTCTAGTTATTCTTTTCTTAGGATTTTTTTTCCTTTTATTGTACTAAAACACATCATTGTGTTCTCCTTTCATGATCTTTGTTCATGAAAATTTTAACTAATGAATGGTGTTTTCATTATAGTGTTGGTACTTTTACATAATGCTTGTGAATGATCATTATTACTAACATTTTTTTGTAGCTTTATTTTCACAATCCATGTATCTTCCATTAAGCACCCAATTTGGGGAGCTTTGATCGAGGGAGATAATGGCTCGAGCTCATTACATTCCGCATCGCCTCTTATTTTGTTGAGACAAAGGGAGAAAATATAGAACTTGATTATATTTTGACTTTTACGAAAAGTCAATGACATTGACTTTACGAAAAAGTCAAGCAGGATACATCATTGATAATACTTGACTTTTCTTAAAAGTCAGCGCATACTGACTTTACGAAAAAGTCAACATCATGCATCAACTAGTGAATACTTTGACTTTCGAGAAAAGTCAAACATCATACACTGCATTATCATTCTCTTTTCAAGTTCTAAAACTAATATTTTATAACTCTTGCACAAACTTTGTATCTTTTATAAAAATAAAATTTATATTTTGTCCTCAACAAAGGGAGATTGTTAATACAAATATCGTCATTAAAGTTATTTATATTTTTGATATTTACCTAAGTTTTGTTAACGACAAAAGTAAATTTAATTTGTATAAAAGCTTAAAGCTTGTCAAGTTTAATAGATATTAAAACAAGCTTTTTCAAACAATATATTCATCATTCAAGCATTTACATTTATGATTAGTGACATCTTGATATGACTCTAAGAGCACAAGGTATGGTCTTTATTTAACATGCCAAACACAAAATTTTTGACAAATAACATGCCAACTACCATACCATGCAATAAGCCATTTACATGCCAAATGGTTTTGAGTTACTAGAGTGGCTCAAGCCAAATGAAACTTGTGTGTGTGTTTTTTTGTCTTTTTGTCTTTTTGGTTTTTGTATTGTGGTGGGTGTGTATTTTAGTGGGGTATTTTAAGGACCCAATAACATGTTAGTGGTGTGTTATGAGGGAGGTGTTTGAGTTATTGGTGTGTTATTTGGAAGTGTATGATGTGGTGGGGTGGCATACCAATAACGTGTTATTGGTATTGCCATACTGTAACTTTAATCATTATGTATGATAGTAGTTTTTAGAATGTGTTGGGTTCTTAAAACCAAACACTAACAAGTGCTTGCATATTTCTAAAATAGAAATACAACATATGACATCATGGAAATCATTGAAAGATTCCATTAGATATTTTGTGTGGTTTGTACTCTTCATATCTTGCACAATCTCACTTAGATAGAGTTGACTTTGGCAAGATTTGATATCTTAATTTGTCGAGACCAAGCGGTACCAAATTGGTACAGGTGGAACCCTTTAAGGGTTCCAGCGGTCCGTCGACGCATGTCCATTTGGCTATAAATAGCAATGCCAAGCCAGTATTTTTTCACCCTCTAATATACTCTCATACATATCTTCTAACCTTTCTAACTCGGTTTCATATCATAGTAGTGATCTCTTTTGTAGCAAAGAAGATCAAGTCACATTCAAGCTTCAAGCGAGAAGTTGGAAGTCTTGTTTGTTTAGTGTTGTATGATCTAGTGTTGATTCATACTTCATTGTTGTACTAAACCATCATAATCTTGTGAGTGTGAGTGGTTAGTATTTTAGTCCTCAAAATACATTGTGTGGGAGTAGTTGCACCCTTGGAAAGAACTCGACATCTAGCTTAGTGTCGGAAATTGTGTAAGCGAAGTGTTAAGGTTTTCTCCGCGGGTGAAGGGAGCTTGTTGACTAGTGAAGTTAAACTCTCGAGTGTGAGACTCGGGGAGTGGAGTAGGGCAAGGAAAAAGAGTCCTTGTAGACCGAACCACTATAAACAACTTGTTGTGTTTGAGCATTTCTTTTCTTATTTACTCTTTACTTATTGCTTACATATTTCATCAACATATCCAAGATCAATATCAATTGATCTTTAAATAAGTTTCAAAACAAAGTTTTTAATTGGTAAACTATTCAACCCTCCGTCTAGTTTTCTACAATACCTATAAAAGTTATAGCAGATCTAGAAAATTAAGTATCTATCGAACGACAATTTTGGTATTAAGATGATGGAACATCGACATCTAAAATATGTCTAATTTTGCGTTACATCATCGTGGGCAGGGGCGGACCTTTATGGGGGGGGGAGGTCCGCCCCCAAAATTCGACCGTAATGTAAATATTGTAGGTTTTAGGGGTAATTTAGTTGAGGTTATAAATAAATCTCCGATTGGCCCCAAAATAAATTCGACCCCAAAATAAATGGCCAAGTTAGCCCGCCATCGATGGGAGAAAGACATTCACGTTGCAAGTGACATTGCCCCTATGGTATGGACGTGATACCATCTAGAATTTCAAATGAGATGTCAGTTTGAAATACCCTCATGGATAAATATTTTACTTGGGGCATTTTAAATGTGATCGCTGAATGTATTTTTTTACATTATAATAATGCTAAATTGCAAAAATTATCTTCTAATGTTATCACTAAAACTTGCATTATTTTAGTGTGATAAATAGTAAATGGGAAAAAAGCACTAAATATAGTGCTATACTGCTTATCACACTAAAACACTATTTATCTTTTTAAAACTTAAACATTTTCATCATATTAAAAACTAAATATAAATTTGTATAAAATATAAATCTTTAAGCTCATCTTTAATACTTTGGCAAATATGAAAAATCGTGAACTTGACATTTGTTGTCATTGTGTATATGACTATTTTTTTCATTGTAACACAAACCTTTTGAGTTTTGTCGTTGTATGTAGTAGTTAGGTGAATTTGTGTTGTTGTATGTACCCAGTCGGGCTTAGCGTTGCATCGTTAGTCCTTTTATATTAACGGTCGTTAGTAAATAACTTAAAATTTCGTTCTCTTTACGTTTTTATTCGTTTTCATTCGTTATTATCGTTTCGTCCGTTTTATACTTTTCGTCCGTTTTATACATTTGTCCAATGCTTTCATCCGTTTTACATTTCGTTTGTTTACTTACGTTTCGTGCGTTTTAGTCCGTTATTATCGTTTTACGTCCGTTTTTATAATTTTTCGTCCCTTTTATTCATTTTGGTCCAATGCTTTCATCGTTTTTACATTTTCGTTTGTTTACTTACGTTTTCTCGTTTTCTTACGTTTTAGTCCGTTATTATCGTTTTAGTCCGTTTTACGTTTTGCTCATTTCATCCATTTTATACGTTTTCGTATCGTATTCATCCGTTTTATCGTTTTATCCGTTGGTTTGTTTACTTTTTGTTTGTTTACTTACGTTTCGTACGTTTTCTTATATTTTAGTCCGTTTTATCGTTTTAAATACATTTTTACGTTTTGCTCATTTTCATCTTTTTATATCGCTTTCGTTGGTTTCTTACTTTTCGTTCATTTCTTACTTTTTCGACGAAAATGTATAAAACAAGAATCGGACAAAAGCGTATAAAAATGGATGAAGGTGTAAAAAGCAGATGAAAACAAAAAAAAGGCAACGTATAAAGCAGATAAAAGCAGAAAACATATAAAAGCAGACTAAGCGTTAGAAAATCGGCGAAGACATTTAAAGCGGCGGCGTATAAAAGCGGAAGAAAAAATATAAAGCGGATGAAAAGCGATTGGCGTATAAAAGCAGATGAAAGCGGACGTAAACATATAAAGCGGATGAAAACTTAAAAGCGGACTAAAGCGTATAAAAGCGAATGAAAGCGTATAAGCGGACAAAAGCGTAAGAAAGCGGACGAGAATGTAAGAAAGCGGCGGCGTAAAAAGGGAAAAACAGCGGACGAAAAAGTATAAAAGCGGACAAAGCGTATAATAACGGATGAAAGCGAATAAAAGCGTGAAGAGCGAAATTTTAAGTTATTCTTAAGGCAGTTAATATAAAGGACTAACGATGTAACGCTAAGCTGATGATACGTCTGATAACACAATTCACCTAACTGGCTACATCTGATGACAAAATTGAAAGGTTTGTTCTGATGAAAAAAAATAGTTGGTACACATGATAATGACAGTGTCGAAGTTCGATCGTTTTTGTCGTTTCCTAATACTTTCAAAACAATTTCAATATCGATATATATTACATTATAATATGCCACAAAGACTATTTACTATTTAGTGTTAAGTTTTAGTACACACATTGGAGTAAAAACTATTTAGTGTTAGAATATGCCACAAAGATTTTTAATTTGCATTATTTTAGTGTTTTATTTAGTATCTACATTGGAGATGCTCTTAAGGGTGTTTCTTAAATTATGTTGTTTGAAGTGATGTAGTTTAACCATTTATTTAAGAATCTCCATAAAATCTCAATTTAATTGTCATATTTTTATTTTGGATGTCAAAAAGATTGTCACTTTCCTTTTTAGTAAAAGCTGAGAATCTCGAGAGAATATTACATTAGTGTGGTTGAAAATTAAAGTGGCACTTTTATTAAAACTTTGTGATTTCTATAGGACGATTAAATTAAGGCGGAGAGAGTAAGTTTTGAGGCCTCTAATAAAAGAAAAATAAAATTTATGCCTACTCATTAAGTAGAAAAAACACCCCCTTAATGTCGGTGGATGTAATATGTCCCTTAACAATAACATACATACACAATAAAGTCGAAATAGTTGTACAGTGATACAATAGTCAAAACTTAATAGTGAAAAATAGCAAATCTAAAGAGTTTGTTTAGCGCAATGAGTTAGGGTTGGACTTATATTATAAGCCGATAGTTGAAGCTTATACTTTTGTAAAGTTGTTTGACAAATTAGTTGGACTGAAACTTATTAATGTAAACCGTATAAAAATACATCAATTAACAGATATATAGGTATGCATCTGGCTTTATTTTTTTATTGATTTTCGAATAAAGCTAAATTCGTTTTATTAAAATAAAAATACAATTTATCTTAAAAAAAAAAAAAGTTATAAATTAAAAAAAAAAAAAAAAAAACAAAACCTAAACTTCTTCTTCTTTTCAAAACTTCACACACTACACACACCTCTGATTCACACATATTTATTACACACACATATATATTACACATCTGTGATATAAGCCATTCAACGTCTCTTGGGTCGCGCGTATGGGTGTTTTCTCGTCGTCACCACGACTTGCTCAACAATGACAAGCAACGACGAAGCGGCCCGGTGTCAAAAGCGAGCGCGGCGGAGTGCTGGGGTGGACGACGAAGAGGCGCGACGAAATTTCACAGGGTCTCTTATATTTTGAAGGATAAAATAATTTAACTAGCTATACACCCCTTTCAAAGGCTTAGGCTTATGGAGTCATATGGCTAATATAATCTCCATAAGTTTGTGTGACAAACAAGATTTATTTTATAAGCCGACTAATTTTAAAAGTTTAAGCCCTCGTAAGTTCTCTAGAAGCCTCTCCTAAACACAACCGGTGTCTTCAAGAGCTACTGTGTAATTTTTGTATATGTCGATTGATCTCTTTACTATTGAGTATTACGGAGTAATTTTTGTACTGTTTTCTCGTGATAGTAAAGGACTAAAGGTCATGTTTGTGTCACACGGACATGTACGTTAATTTACCATGAAACATGTCCTGGCCTTTATTATGTAGGGCTATATATAAACTTTTTCCCAATAATTCAAATTCCACAGAAGAATAGACAATATTCAGAGTACTAGCGAGAGAGCCAAAAATTTTACTACAGTTACAGAGTTACTTGTCACATCTATTCTTACGTTGATTTCCATTTTCTAATATATATTCACTTGCTATTTCTTTTGGTTATAAAAAATTGTTTCCGTTATATAACGCGAAGACATATGGTTAGTCATGGTATAAAAAATGTCAGTATATTACTCTGAATTTACGCTAGTTTCTATTTCTTTTCAGTGCATTCAAAGAAACTTCATCTTCTATCTTAAAACTGTAACTTTGAAAATGCACACACAAGTCACACGCACAAATACACATTGCAAATGATAATCATAAAAGGTATGGATAAGTGGAAAACTAAAGTTCACCGCGATCGTGGCGCGGGTCGTCGTCATCGCGTCATTTCTATATAATTGTGAGACACCGTCAATTATCGCGATCGATAACCAAGGTTGTTTTTTTTGTTTTTTTTGTTTTTTTAATATTCAAAAGATATAATGTTTTTGGATTGTAGTTGTGTGCAAAATCGGTCAAATATTAGACCGATTGTATTTTTTTGCCTTGCTCGACCGACTTCCGACCCAACCACCACAGTGGGAAAGACCGATGCTAAAATCGGTCAAATTGGGTGAAAGTTGGGTGACCGACCGATGAAATCTGATCCACTATGACAAGCCTAACGGCATGAGAATGACGATGGACCTATGACACACCCATAATGTCGGTAGCTGGTGCGATCAGGGACGGACCCACTTGGGAGCTGGGTGTGGCACGGGCCACACCCGATTTTATGTCACGAAGTGTAAATTCTTTGGAAAAATGACATTTTTTAATATATGCAACCCCCGATAATATTTAGTGCTATTTCAGTTTATTCCAAATCTTTTTTATGTTTCAAATTTGAGTACTTATGATCAAAAAAATTTGTGCAACACCCATTCAAAAATCCTGGATCCGTCTGTGAGTGCAATGGTAGCTGATGTCGGTAGTTGGTGTCACGACTTTTTACGTGCTGTTATGCAAATTACACTAAATGATGATATATTTTTGGCTAATTTAAATTTAAATTAATCAATTTTCTTCCCAATTTAAAATATCAAAGATATTTTTTTTTTATGCAATGTAAGGTTTTTAAATTTTTGAAAGAGATTATTTGTAATAATATTAGCCTAAATATATTTTAAATGACCGATTAGAATTATTGTATTAATTAATTAACCATTTCAGCTAAAAACTCGTCTGGTAATATCATTTAAACAGTCAAAAAGATTTAAAAAATGTTAAATTGCACAATAATTGTAACTTTGATACAATAAATTGAAGACAAAAAGTTAGATATACGTCTGAAATTAAATTAATCTAAAGGACGATATTTGTCTTTGCGATTTGTCATCAAACTTAAAGTCAATGTTTTTTTTTTAAATATTTTAATTGAAATTTTATATTTCAATTATTGTCTTTTAAACCTAGATGAAAAATTAAGATATGTAATCGTCCACTAAACAATTTCCCAGCAATAAACTAATAATGCATATGTCGCATAACGTAAAATATTGTGATTAAAATCTAAATAAAAGATATTCTTAACTTTTAATTTTGAGGTAAAAAGCAAGAAGAATTTGTTATCTACTGACAAAGAAGTATACATTGGACAAGTAGTTATCGTCTTTATGTATCTGTCCGAATGTTTTTGTTTGCATTAGTTAACTTTGTTAAATCACTTTATTGATTATTAAAGATGACAATTTCGTATGTTATATAGCAAAAGTAACGTAATATTATTTAATTTATTTGATGAGTTAATTTGGATTCACATAGAGTTGTAAAACAAACGAACGAGCAACAAGATGCGCCGTTAATCCTTTTTGAATTGCAAAACTAATTATCTTAAAATCAATATTTGTAGATCTGAGGTGTCATGCATTCTTATCATGTAGCGTTGAGCTACGATAAGAAGGCTCCAAAACTGCGCCGTGCGTAATGAAAACCAAAAGTATCAAACATGAACGGAATAAAAACATGTTAATTTTCCATGCATGTTTTCTCGTGTTTTGCTACTTTATATGAGGTGGCTTTCAAAACATCTTGTCTTATTGTAAAATCCCGGCTACTCAACTCACTAAAAGAGAAACTCCGGTTAAATGCTTTATAAATGGTCAAAGGATTGAAATTTCTAAAGATGCTTTATAAATAAAAACTAGACAACCATCTTAATAATATAAGGAGTAATTTTTATAACACATGTTGATAGATGTTTTAACTAGCCAAGAGAGCTAAGATCGGACGTAATAGGGTTGGACAAAGCATCTTACACATAAAACATTATTACAACACCATGACGCGTGATGGTAAGTCTTTTGAGATTGAATCAGTGGTGTTAATCACCGACTTGTGAGACATAAGGCCAGACGGAGTGGACGTCGGGTTGCAAAGCGAGCTCGTGAACCCGCTCGGCTACACCATTCCGTGTAGTGCGGGTTAGGGGGGCGGGTTTGAAATTCGAGTTGGGAAGCCGAGCGTTGTGTGCTTTGTGTTTGCGTTTTTTTTGTTTTATTTTTTTGCAGGTCTTGTAGGTACCAGAAGATGAAATGGGATAAATATAGATAATGGTGGTTTGGTTTTATGCATCGGAGAAGAAGATGATTAATGTTTCAAATGGGCCATTGTTTTTAAATATAGACATTTTACAACCCAATTGTTAAAATGGGCCATTGTTTTTACAATTATTTTTGAAGGAAGTCCAATAATATTAATGTGATAAATATAGACATGTTTCAAATCTTTAAGTATTATGTAATGTTTTTATTTTTAATGAAATGGTATGTTTTTATTTTAAATATTGTATGTGATTTTATGTATTTAAAAAAAATGGAATTGGTCTTAGGGTCTGCACTCACCTAGCGTAGGGTAGTGTTAGGGTAGTATTAGGGTAGTTTTGAGTTGGGAGGTTTTATTGGATAAAAGTGATGTGGCGATCACAGGGTGTCGAGTCTTGGGGTGCACACCTCCTCCCTAAACACAATACTCCGTATCATTTAACATGGGTATTTGGTGGTGATCATTTGGTTGTGTTAATACTGCTAGTCCAATATCATACCCAAAACAAAGGTAATTCGTTAGATCGTTTTACTTAACATCTTCCCATGCTCATGTTTTTAACCTTTAAAATGGAGAATTACTTGCCATTTTGCCATAAAAGTTTTGTAAATATAAGGATTATTCATGGCAGTTGTGCATTAAAAATATTTATAAATACAAACCTTAAAATGGTATGAATTATTTCAAATTATAAGTGGATCTAGAAATAACGAAAATTCTTACATATCTATCTACTTATAATCATAACCAGCTCTCTCTCTATTTAATTTTCGGACTTTTAGACTTGTAAGTAATAAAGCGTGATGTACAACACATTAAAAGCATAATTTTCGGACTTACAACCAAATAAGCGTAGTGTACAACACTTTAATACACATATTAAAAAAACACACATTAATACTATTAAAGTGGTCAATTAATACATTTATTTAATTCACCCTTACACCAAAATAAGCAACAATTTAATCGCGATGTACGATTTAATCAATTCTTAAAAGCGAAACAAACACTAAAAATTATTAGGAGACATAAATAAAAAATTATTAAAAGAGGCGTAAATATTAAAAAAAAAAAAAAAAAAAAAAAAAAAAAAAAAAAAAAAAAAAAAAAAAAAAAATGATCGTCGATCTCGGATCTATCTTTGTGCAAAATCGATTTTACACAAAGTTAAAAGATCTACTGTGGTGATTCCAGTGAGTCGCCATTGCAATAGATCTTGATTCGCCAAAGCTACTTTTTTTTTTGAATTGGAACGTTGTAAACATATAATGTATTGTGTTTTTCAGGTATATGGTGGAGGAAGAAGACAACCCTTTATATCTATCAATCTTTGCTTGAGTTTGTTTACTTTTGTTGATGCTTTGGTTATAAAGTCAAAAAGAAAGAACCTGTGATCAGTAGAAGATCTATTTTTTTTTTTTGTGACTGCGCATGACTTTAGGGTTAGTGTAAGTGTAATATTGTGATAAAAGAGTGGATTATATACCGTAAGTTTAGGGTAAGTATCTCTTGGACTTGGGCTATTGTTTTATTTAGGCCTACTTACCATCCCAAAATTTTTGTTTTATTGTTTTATTTAAAAAAATGAAAAACCAAATAATAAAAATGCACGACATCGAAATTTGGTGTTGTCTTTAGAGAGTGTGTTTGAAGTCATGCAAAGCGGTCTGCAATGGAAAAAAGGTCTTGGGTGGCACAACTTTTTCTACTGTGTACATACATGACCATTATCTGTATTTCAATGATGAGCGATCGTGTATGTCGTTTGCTTGGACCACTTGTAGCATAAAACAAATACACACATAGCTCTTGCATACCTAGCGTTTGTTATTTAGTAGCACAAGATATCGATTTGATTGGCTATTGTGTAGTAACCCATAGCGGATGCAAGAAACAAAGGGTGTTTGTGTTTTAGTTTGAAGAGAGAAATGAGATGAGAGTGTTGGTGGTGCATAAATGTGAAGAGAGAAATAAGGTTAGGGTTAAGTGAGTGAGGGTAAGTATGTTTGTTATAAGTATTTAGTTTGGGAACGTCTGATTGGTGGGTGGTGATAAACTAATAAATAAACAACAAATGAGTACACGTTAAAATGCTTACTACTTATTATTTATATAATAAATACCAATTTTGCAAGTAAACAAATTAGTCTTGCAGAGTTATAATCGTGTATTGTTGAAGGCCACCAAAACCAAGGCATTTTATCTGATTAATCTGATTATTAAAACACTCTTACGTGTAATCTGTTATCAGCGTATTATCTGAAACAAATTAAACATAATTCAATGCATTAAATTTATTACTGAATAATAAAGCGCGTTATCTGAATATTCATGAGCAGGCAGAACAGGTGAAATAGAACTGGCCGAGCAGGCGCGGACCAAGCAGGCTAGAGCACGCGAGACCTGGTCAATGGGTTCGAGCGAGCGGCTGGTATCTGAAATTCTTGATAACAGTAAATTTATTATTAAAAGAACGTAATAAAGCTAAAATAAATTGTTCATGAAATTTTTTATTTTAAGTGCAGCCATTGCAATGATGGTCTGCTAATTAGTGATAATATGCGAATCTTTGAGCTAAACCCAAATTCGGAAAACTTATAGAAATCAACTACTGCGCGTATGACTGAGCCTGGATACGCTTTATTCGTTTAGTCTTTTTCTATAATGAATTGGAATCTGAATATCAAATCAATTAAAATCACAATAATCTAAAATAAATTTATTTATAAAGGAAAATAATGTATTTAAACTCAATATAGTTCCCAATGTAAACTTTTAAGTAAAGTAGTGAATCTACTCAAAGCTAAGAGCACTAGGTACTTCTGAGCCATCCTGTTAATGCCGTGAAAAAATTGATGTCACATCAGCACTTTTTCCCATAACACCGTAATTTTCCATAACACCAGAAACACCTCTCCTTCTAATAACATCAGATTTTGACGTCGTCGTGCACCCACAGACCCCACATTTTTTCCCATTTATTTTAAATAAAACAACACATTTAATTAACATTAAAATTTTATTAACAAAAAAAACATTAAAAATTTAGCCAAATTCCAAATTTTATAACAAACTTTCAGTCCATCCTTAACTAATTTTGGATTAAAACGTAAAGCCATTCACAATTGGGATAGCAACCCAATATAGACCCACCCTAATTTCTAGTTAGGAGTTATAAGTATCTAGTTACCCTAATTTTTACATTGTTAACCCTACATCACATATTACCAGCCACCATCTTAAACATTTCATCTTATTGCACCTTCACACTCAAAAAGTCGAAACTTCTTTATGTTGTAGTATTAAACGAATCAAACAAATGCAAACAACTAGCTAGGATCCTCCATCTATACTCATAAGTATGAACCAACACTTGCAGCCGCAACAACACGGCCATCATTTTAGCAAGCCATAAACCAAACACAAACGTTTAAAAAAGAGAAAGGAAAAAAAAAGTAAAAAACAGGATCATTTGACGAGAAAATGTGAACCCCGGTACCCTTCTCACGTTGTCGCGTGCATTTTTCGGGACCATCTCAGCTGGTCATGACGGCTTAGGACTCAAAAATGCGAGGGACAGTACCCTCCTCGCGCCGTCACATTGCGTTTTGAGGGAAAACGCCATTGATGGCGTTGGATACCTTAGGCTCTAAAATTGAAGTGTTTGATAGTATTACATCATTATAATGTCAAATGAACGAAAAAAAAATAATACTATTTGAAAGTTTATGTATCTTAAATTTATTTTAGAGAAAAATGTAAGAAAGTAAGTTGCAATTAACGCGTGTTTTGAAACATTTATCTAAAATTATTTCGATATAAATTTATAACTCAAACAAAGTAAAAAAACAGAACTAAATCGGTGAGGTATTTGAACATCATTCGCAATTTTGCGGTTTTAAATTTATATTATCGGTTGATGTACGATAACTTTTGCAATCCAATCGACTTGTTTCATTTCAACCAACTTAGATAATTTCAATGCTTTAGTGAACGGGCGAATCGCGTAAAAATGTCTTAATCTTATGTCGATTTCGATTAAAGTCTTATTCTTTTTTTCTCGATTTAAGGTGCCGACTTTTTTTGGGCGATTTAGGTTTTTTCTAACTTCCGTTAACTATTTCTTTAGTAAATTACATGTTTGGTCCTTGGGTTTGTATAGGCATTTCATGTTTAGTCTATTTTAAATCCGTTTGCATATGTTTTACGTCCGTTTTATCGTTTTCGCCCGTTTTACGTTTTAAATCCGTTTTGCGTTTCGTCCATTTTTCACGTTTAAAATCTGTTTTGCACATTTACGTATGTTTTACGTTTTTATACATTTTACGTTTTCATCCGTTTTGCCGTTCTTGGTTTTACATTTTAATCCGTTTTGCGTTTGGTCCGTTTTAAATCTGTTTTGCACATTTACATGTTTCTACGTTTTCGTCCGTTTTACGTTTAGTTTGTTTTACATGTTCTCGTCCATTTTGCGTTTTCGTCCGTTTTTCACGTTTTACGTTTTGTCCGTTTTGCGTTTTAAATCATTTTGCGTTTACATACATTTTTACGTTTGCGACCGTTTTGCGAGTTTGGTTCATTTTCACGTTTCGTCGTTAAAGCAGACAAAAGCGGACGGCGTGCAAAAGCGAACGATAAACGGCAGGTGCTGAACAAAGCGTGCAAAACGGGCGGAAGCGTGTAACAAAGCAACGTGCTGGGGGGCGTCTGAAAGCGGCAACGTGTAAACAGGCGGCGTGCAAAAGCGGCAACGTGTAAGCGGGCAACGTCTGCTCAGCGGCGTGTAAGCGGGCGGCGTGTAAAAGCGGATGAAGCGATGCAAAGCGGACGGCGTGTAAAAATGTGGCGATGGAAAAGCGGACGGCGTGCAAAAGCGAGGCAACGTGTAAAGGAAAGCGTGCAAAAGCGGATGGCGTGTAAAGCAGGCGGAAGCGTGTAAAGCGGACGAAAAGTGTAAAAGCAGAATGACGTGCAAAAGCAGGCGGCGTGCAAAAGCGGACGGCGTGTAAAAGCGGGCGGCGTATAAAGCGGACGGCGTATGCAGCGTGTGAAAGCGGACGAAAATAGGCCAAACATGAAATGCCTATTCAAAATCAAGGACCAAACATGTAATTTACTAGCGAAATGGTTAATGAAGTTAGAAAAAAGCACCGTCGGCGAAAAAAAAATCGTGTCGCTTAAATTGAGAAAAAAAAAATAGTATCTTTAATTGAAATTGAGCATAAGATGAAGTCGTTTTATGCGATTTCTTTTAAGAAAACATTCCTATTTCAATCAACTTATGAACGTATATAATATCAGCTTATTTAGGGGTTGCACCCCCTAAACAATCAACACCAAATAATCTCAATTTTCTTGGGGCTTCACTTGGTATCACTTTAAATGAAATTTTCAATCTTTTAGGAAAAAATGTGTTCAGTGATTTTTTGTCGGAATTATACAATGTTGACATACCACTTCCAATGTATGAAGATTATGTCCTCGATCATAAGCGGAAGTCGCAATAGATCTAGTTGTGATAATTTTCTTCATGTGTTGCAAGTTCCAAAAATGGTCATATGTACAGCTTTGTGGTATGTTATAACAAGGTTTATGTTGTTAAACCATTTAGATTAGTTCACATGATTAAAATATGGTGTTTGGAATTCAAGTTATCTCAAATTTTAATTATAGTTTAGTATATGAATTGCTTTTTATTTTTCTTTTCAATTTCATGATGTAGCAACAATTTCAAACCCTGTGGATTAGTCGTTTAAAGTCAGAGATCATGGTTAACCAAAAATAAAAATAAAAAAATCAACTATGATATGTTGGAATCATAATGCAATTGATAAATAGAAAAATGATTCACATGTCTAAAATATAAGCCTAAAGATTAGCCTAACCCATTAAACAAGTGACATGTGGATTGGACTACCTCTCTCTCTCGTTATATACCATTGATCTTGACATGTGTTTCAAGATCTTCATTAGGCATAAAATTAAGCATGTAATTTAGGCATGCCTATCACCATTCTTGAGAGATATAATCATACTTGAAAATGAGATTTGAGGTATGCAGTGTACAAGTAATTGAGCCTTTGTGACTTAGATAGTGGTGTTCAGTGAGTTGATGAGCTCATTAGGGAGTTCTACTCTTTAGCAAGTAAACTCATGATAAACTCATCAGAGATTTATCTCATCAAAAGGTGACTCATAATAAGGCTCAACCTTTTAGAAGCACTCTCATTAGCGAGTTTCGCTCTTCAGCTACTAAACTCATCAATATTTATGCTATACAGTGAGCATGTTGGTGAGTGTTCTGAGTGCGTTACTTAGTTGGAACTATTTTGTACCTGCTTATGAGCGATTTCAAATTTGATTTAAGAAATAATGAATTGGTCATATAACCACTATTACTATTATAAAGAAATATTATGAGGAGATTATTTGGTCGGTTAAATCTCATAATTCCATCAAATGTATGTTTGGCAAAAATAAATTATGTTGGTGCTGGTGTTGTTGCTGAAAATAATTATGTAAGGAAATTATTTTTATAAGATATATGAAGTAACTTTTTATTTTCGGAGATTATGGAAGATTGTTTTTAATAATCTCTTATAAGTTCGTCATCAAACAAAAGAGTAATGATAGGAGGCCTAACTCATGCGGTGAATTTATCTTAAACAATTCATCACGCGACGTGTGGAATGTATATATTTTCTCTTTCATAATCCCGTCGTTAATCTTGTCATGTGTCATCATCTTAGAGTTAGTCATATCTTTAGGCATGAAGTTTAGTCATGCAAATCATTTTCCAAACAAAAATTATTTTTTAAATAGCTTATTTTTAAAAAAATAAACATAATCTCTCCATAATCTCATATGACAAACATAAACCAAATGAGTATCTTCTCTATATAATGAGAAATAATATGCATAAGATAATATCTTTTATAATAAGAGAAAATATTTTATAACAATCAAATTTTTATTAACAAATAGGTGAGCTCAATTGCAATTGAGCCATCTCATTTACTACTAAAATCAAATTTGAGAATCAATTATGTCAAACTTTATAAATTTTGTTAATGAAAAAACCTGCAAACATATATGTGTCAAAAGTCTAAAAAGTAAAACTTTAAAAAAGAGTTCGCATTCTTATAAAATTTTGAGTTAATTTTAAAATTATGAAAAAAAAAAAAAAAAATACAGGACATCATTGTTTGTTTACACTACCCACATTTATCGATACACACAAAAAAACACACATCTACAAAAAAAGTAAAAAGAGAAAACAATGGCCAACAAAACTAACCTTAAATCAACATCGCTTTGTTTGATTAATCAAATATATGTTTTTCGATTAATCAAAAGTATGTTTTTCAATTAATAAATCCAAGTTATATTAATCATCGACTTATTTATTTTGATTGATTTTAAGTTATTTTTTTGTTGATTTGATGTTTTAGCATGTTAACTAAGGTTTGTATGCAAAACTCTTAAATTTTACGGACTAAATTTTCTATAAAAATCTATAGATTTGTACTGATCTAGGGAGTCATTTAAGACAGTGTGGAGTGTTTAGATTAACAAATAGGATTTGAAATGATTGTATCAAGTAGGATTCACTAGTCTGAGCAGACGGTTCCCACGGATCCTTCACTTAAGGGATCCGGCTAGGCTAAACCCAGGGATCCGACTCTCAGGAGCCAAGAAAAGGATTGATGAGGTTCTAGTAAGGTCTAATACCTACATATCTTGAGTGATTTTAGTCTCCTCGGGTGTCTTAAATGATATGTGTCACAATTCTCAATTTCAGGTCATTTTACAAACTTTGAAATTTTTACTATTTATCGGTTACTATTCATCATTTTTTAAGTCGATTTGATATTTTGAGAGGTTATTTCAAAATTTTACTATTTACAAAACACTATTCATTCCCGGAGAAAAATTTATATTCATGATTTTTATTCATCATTTTTCGTAAACTAGGTTTACGAGTATCAAATTCGCGTAACCATAAGGGTTTAGCTGCGTATTCATGAAACATTATTGAGAACATTACATGTAGACTAGAGTTAGTCCACACATCATCAGTAACATCATTTTATATTAGTTTATGCATTAGTTTGCATATTTCATTAACGTATATTTTTCTATTAAATAAACGCTATCATACGATCATTTATTTTGAATATTTGATCCGACACTTTCAACAATTGTCACGATATATTTTATACTCATTTAAGACTATAAAATTATATTATTAGTTCTTAGATGATTTGGATTTATTTTGTATATATATTGTTATATATATATATATATATATATATATATATATATATATATATATATATATATATATATATATATATTCACGACGGTTTACGAAATTTCTATACGATAATTATTTATTCACCCAATACTTGCGAGAAATGCATTTTTTATAATTTTTATGACTTCAATATATTTTATTTTGTTCCGTTAAAATCAATTTCTAGCTAACTCTATACATAATAACTAAATATCTTAATATAATTTACAAAATATCTAGTAACTCAAACTCAAATTTTCTTCTTCCTTTGGATAATCAACTAGCTTCTATTTTTTTTTCTTTCATTCTTGTGGAGCTCGACATATATGGAGAACAAGAATAAGGCTTCATCATTTCTTTAGATCAAAGTATATTCAAGATCCATTTTGAGTACTAGTTAAGGTTTAGGATTAAAACCTTGAAGTTTAACAAAGGTTTTCATCATCTATTTCTCATAATCATCCAAGTAAGCTTACATATTATTTTTCATAACTTTTATACTCATATTCTTGATCTATTACAATTGTCATATAGGTAGATGCAAGTATTCTTATGTGTATTCATACCACTCTTTACATGTTTTTCAAATTTTTATGGACTCAAGAGTTATAACTAGTAATCATATGTTAACTATCATTTTGGTGAATTCTAGGAACCCATGACACCCTAAGAAGGTGTATGGTAGGTTTAGAATATCTTCGGTATTAATTGGCATGGTTTAAAACGAGTTTCAAACTAGAAAAATCATTTTCGACAACATATAATTGAGGGCTGTCACGTTTTGTAAAATATGGAAATTTTAGTAAGCTGGGGATTATTTTGGTTTATATTTTCAGAAAATAGACTTAAAAACGAAACCGTGGCCGCTTGAACGGGTTAAAACGGGTTTATAACGAATAAGTTACGCTAGTTTCAAGTTTAACGACGAAAACTATTTTCTGAAATAATACTTGCTGTCAAAGGATTTTCAAGGGGCAAAACTGAGTTTTAAACTTAATCTAAATGAGTCGACTTATGAAAAATCTATTAGTATACATTAACACGAAACCGAGGATATATAGAACGTAGAAAACGAGCTTATAAAGACCGAGATACAAGTGATACAAAACCGACGTTCACAACAAAAATCCATCAGCTTTTACTAAAAATATTTTCCAAGTGTTAAAACAGTCTTTTCGGGTACCCATGTTTGGAGCCAATTTTTTCAATGATCGAGTTGGTTTTGGTAAAATAGTATCTCTTAGTAAAAGTTAGTTCACCCGGCCTATTTTCCAAAATGACCAGCCGTTTGTCAAACGTAGTTCTAACGAGTAAAATCGACCACTCAAACTTTCCCGAAAACTACACATAAACTACATTTTAGCTCAACTACCTCACTTCACCATTCTTTTCTTTATGATCGAACTCGTATGGATAAAAGTTCGATGTTATGACTTTTAGATAATGTTACAAGCTTTCTAAAATCATTGAGTTTGTTTCCTAACACTCGATATTCACTATTTTACGACTAGCTTTTCGAGGCCACTTAGCCACTTTCAAGAATTATCAGAGTACATTATTTTGCGACGAAAAACTATATTTTTCTTGATTTATCACTTAACGACTATTGTAGGATGTTATTTCAACGTAAGTACTTGTAAATTATTTTATAACATGACGAGATGTCATAAACATGTATTTCGACGATAAACCTTATTTTCAAAAATGCACAAGTGGTATGGATATCATATGAGTTTGCATGCACGACATTGTTTCATGACCTACATTAGAACATATCATTCATATTAGTTTGCAGATAGAGATTGCACCTCATTTCAGTGTATCCACTTTTGTCATCATAATCATTGCATCAGGTGAGTTCGTAGCCCCACTTTTACTCGTTTAATTGTTTTATAAACTCTTTGGTGGAGATACATGCTCAACTACTTGCTTTTACTTACACTTATATGAACTTAAATAACTCTTGTTTCACTACTTATGCCAGTAAGTAGATTATGCCCGAACTAAATTGATTACTGTGTTATGAACACTATTATTTGAACCACTTTCCTTGATTTTGAACCCTTCGACATATATATTTGAACTCTTTGAACTTGATTTGAACATTTTGACATATAGTTGAACTCTTTTAACTTGTAAAGGACCCTTTTGATATATTTTGAACTTGTTTGACTCGATTTAGAACCCTTGACTATTTTGAACCTTTTGATATGTTTTGAGCTCTTTGACTGTTTTGAACTTTTAAACTCGACTTAAACTCTTGAACTTAATAACGAACTTTTGAATGGAACCCTTGAACTTAATTACGAAATTATGACTTGTTTGAACTTATTGAACCGTATGTGCTATGACCTAAAAGTCTCCCTATGTGAACGGAGCAATACCAAGTCTCGCCTTATTGGTGGAGCGTGCAAAGTCTCCCTATGTGAACGGAGCAATACCAAGTCTCGCCTTATTGGTGGAGCGTGCAAGTTCTCCAATGTTTGGAGTGTTCTTAATTGTATATAATAGTTGTATGATGTACCGTTCGTACATTCGCATTGTTAGTCTCCTATTAGTAGGTAGTATGGATAAGCGCTATTAGAGGTCGGCCAACCTCTCGCTCACTATGTTACGGACGCATATTATTTATTGTAGGGCTTTGCACGCATACATTATTATATACGTGGTGCTATCTCGTGAACTATTATGACAACGTATACTTGACTACTAGACACACTATATTTTGTGCAATGGGTTGTGAACACACGTGTTGCAAGTTTTGTCTGGCGAACTTGGGCCGGTGGATTTACAATGCCTTTGTTGCTGGACTTTCTTTAAAGGTTTTTCATGACAGCACAAACTCTATGAACTCACTCAACCTTTGTGTTGACACTTTTAGCATGTTTTATCTCAGGTATCTAAGGCATACACTTCATGGCATGCATGTGGACTTATCATAGAGTCGCGGTGACGACGCGTCTCACATGGATTTTATGCACTTAACTATCGTTTGATTGTAACAAACTCATTTTTGGTACATTGGAAATCTTTTGGGACCTATGTTTTGTAAACTCTGATTATTTTACTTAATCAAATGATATTTTCAAAACGACAATTTTGGTCGTTCGATATAATCGTAACTTTGATGCTATGACGATCATCCCCGGTATTCCATTCCGTGCAAAAGCGAGTAATTTGAGGGTGTGACAATATGAGACTTAAATGATCAAAAATAATGAGTGGGGATAACTAATGATGTATTTTATGGAAAGAAATGAAGTTTTCATGAACACCAATGGGTGATCAAGGATGACACTAAGAATTTTGAGGGTGTCAAGTGGAGTCAAATGATCCTACAGATCAGATGATGATCTAAGTAAAATTTAGAAAATTCCTTAAAAATTACAAGAAATGAAAAACTAGTTTTTAGATCATTTCAAGATCAGGATGACTAAAATCAATTTACTGAAATTGAAATAAATATCAAACTAATTGTTTTGAGATGAGAAGAACACTGTGTAAACATTAGAGTGAAAAGATGGTGAGTTTTGAAGTAATGATGAATCAAAAAATATCATTAATGAAAAAACCTACAAACACATATGTGTCAAAAGTCTAAAAAGTAAAAACTTTAAAAAAGATGTCGCATTCTTATAAAACTTGGATTTAATTTTAAAATTATGAAAAGAAAAAAAAATACAGGACATCATTGTTTGTTTACACTACCCACATTTATCGATACACACACAAAAAACACACATCAACAAAAAAAATAAAAAGAGAAAACAACGGCCAACAAAACTATCCCCAAATCAACATCGCTTTGTTTGATTAATCAAATATATGTTTTTCGATTAATCAGAAGTTTGTTTTTTAATTAATAAATCGAAGTTATATTAATCACCGACTTATTTATTTTTATTGATTTTAAGTTATTGTTTGTTGATTTGATGTTTTAGCATGTTAACTAAGGTTATTATGCAAAACTCTTAAATTTTACGGACTAAATTTTCTAAAAAAAATCTATAGTCTAATTGGTAGTTGTTTATGGTTAAAGTTTTGATTATCAAAGTGTGTTATGTCTACTGTGAATTATTTGATTTGATATTTGGCAATCACAATCACAATCGGGTGTGTTCGGTTTATGGATGGATTAGGATTTGAATTTGAGTTTGGGTTTTTCAGAAAAATAATAAAATAAAATATATAATAAATTTAATTATTATTTATTTTATAAATTGACATAAGATTTGAAATTATAATTTATTAATATAAAAAAAATGATAAAGATATATTAAGTGGTTTAGGTAAATTTATGGCCCACATGTAAGTAAGAAAAACACAAATGTTTTGTAATACAATTTTGGCTAGGAATTATGGATGGAAAATATTAGGATTGAACCCAAATTTAAAGGCTATCAAAATAAACCAAACATGTGAGTTTTACTTTGATCCCTTGCACCCACGTCAAAAACCATTAACCAAACGCATCCGTAGTTAGAGAGTATGTTTAGATGATACTACCTCCGTCTCATAATAAATGTCCTGTTTGATTTTTTGGAGTCTTTTTTGTTCAACATTGACCTTAAATAAATTTATTTGTGTTATATAATATTTGATGTAAAATATATAAATGAATAGGGTTTTAAATGTATTCTCATTGATATAATTTTCATCAAGTGTTATATAACACAAATAAAAATATTTAAGGTTAAAGTTGAAAAAAAAGACTCTAAAAAGTCAAACTTGACATTTATTATGGGATGGAGGGAGTATTAATCATGGTTCTAAAAGGCTCGCAAAGGCGTGAAGCTTGGTAATGCCGCCACGTCATGCCGTCACGCCGCCTTATGCCACGTCTTTTTGTAAACTCAATATATACGAAATATGATAGAAATATATAAATATTTTCATATTTTGTGCCGTCTTACATCACGCTTTATAAACGCAAAAACTTCGCTTTAGCAACAAAAACGTGAGGCTTGGTTATGTCGTCACACTACGCCTCGCGCTATTTATAACTTTGATATTACCCTTCGTCAAAACTCATCGAATCAAAATTAAAAGAAAAAAGCAATTATGTAAGGAACTTATACTAGGGCTGAGCATCGGGCCGAAACCGACCCGTCCCGACCCGATTCGACCCATTCCTAAACCGACAAGGCTGAAAATTCTAACCGAATCCTGACCCGATTCAAGTTCGGGTAATCCCGAATCCCGACCCGAGTCCCAAAACAAACCGGTTTGTATGGTTTTATTTGTGTTATCCCGAAGCAATCCCGACATCCGACCCGAACCGAGTCCCGAAAAGGCTGAAAACCCATCCCGAGTCCCGACCCGAGTTAAGGTCGGTCTGTGTTAGTCGGAGTCGGTCATCAGTCGGGATTGCTCAGCCCTAACGTATACATTCTTTCTTTAGTTTTCTTCTTACTTCTTGAGTCTTGACTATGTCATCTTATATGCCAATAGTATCGTACTAGACTCCTAGGGATGATATAAATAGTATCGGCAAAAGATGAATAGTGTCAAATTGTACAAACCAAAAAGGATCATTTTTGCAGCTTACTCCCTGATAATATAAGGGGGCGTTTGGTTGGGCGATTTGGAGGATATTAGAGGCATTGCATTTAATTCCTTGAAATGTCGCATTTGGTAACTCAAATGTGGGCATTTGAAGTAATTTATAATTCCCGAATTGCCAAAATGGAAACATTCAAATGCCTCCAAAAGTGAGAAATTTTAATTTACTTGAAAAACAAAATTATAAACTTTTTTCTTATTGTTTTTCTATAAACTTTTAAATAAAATATTTATGAATATTTTTATAAACTTTTTTATAAATTTTAATAAAATTTTTTATAAATTTTTATAAATTTTTTGTAAACGTTTTTATAAATTTTTATAATTTTTTTTATAAATTTCTTATAAATTTTTTATAAACTTTTTTATAAATTTTATATAAACTTTTTTATAATTTTTTAATAAATTTCTTATAATTTTTTATAAATATTTTTATAAATTTTTATAAACTTTTTCATAAATTATTTATAAACTTTTTTATAAATTTTTATAAACTTTGTTATAATTTTTTTATAAACTTTTAAGTAGAATATTTATGAAATTATATTAACAAAAATAAAAAATATATATATATAAATTTCTGTCAACCAAACATGCGAAGGTATTTTAAATTCGAATTTTAAATTCTCAAGAATTTAAATATTCTAGAATTTAAATATTCTAAAATTTAAATATTCTAAAATTTAAAATTCCAGAATTTCAAATTACCCCAACAAAACGCCCCCTAAGTACTTTTTAAAAACTGTGTTATTGTGTCTTTTATTTCAGTTGCAACAATCAAATTTTAAATTGTAAATTATATTAAAAAGAAATGATACATAGGCTTAAAACTTGGCTTAAAAGTGGACTTAAAAACACTTGACAAGATCCTGACGGGTTGTAAAATAAGTGGGTCCCTGTATGCAGCCGTCAGGATTTTGCCAGATATTTTTAGGTCCACTTTTAGCTCCAAGTTTTAGGCCTATGTATCATTTTTCTATATTGTATTAAGATAATGAGTAAAATACACCGTTGGTCCCTATAGTTGGCACGACGCATCGCAATGGGACAAAACTCGCCCTTTTCATCGTCGGGGGTCCATATTTCAAGGTTTTCACTCGCTACAAGTCCTTTGACCATTTTTCCGTTAGTCAAGGACATTTCATGGCGTTAGATTTGTCTTTAGTCCAAGGGCACTTTTGCCATTTCCATATTTCAATTAAAATTTCTTAATTGTTGCCACATGTAATGTAACCTCTTCCCGCCCAATAAACACATAGTCTCATTATCATTCGTCCCGAACTTTCGTTACAGAATTATCGAAATTACAAACCCTAATTGCATGTCACAAAACCCCTGCTTATCATTCATAAAACCGAAACATGGACTTTACCCTATGGAATGTAAGAAGACAGTCAGGTTATCTAGTTGATGATACCGTCCTATACGACTCTGCTAAGAAGAAATACGGTACTTTTTTTTTAACAGTCATTGGAATTTGTAATTGTGGTATTTATTGTTTCCCAATTAAGTTTTTAGAATGCTTTAAACATATATTGACATGTTTTCAGGTGGTAGATCTAATATGTTTAGTATGAGGGTTCATCACAATGGTGTCTTTAAATCTTGGCACAGTAGAATATCGTTGGAGGTATGGAAAGTTTAGTTGATTTGGTTGATGTTGATAGTGTGTCGGTTGAAGAGTTGGATGTTCTTATGTATGAATTGGGTTATGAGCTCGGTTCAAAAATTACTATTACTTTGTTAAGCGGGTAGTAATTTAGATGATGGTTTGTATAGCTTAAGTGAGAGTGCTAATTTAGAAATATTGAAAGATCTTGTTGATGACCATAAGATGATAGAGCTTTATGTTGAAAATAGTAAGACAACATTGGACGTTGATCAAATGTCACCAAAGTCAATTAGGACGATTATTCTTGATGTGGATGCAACAAAGAAAAGGCCGCTCTTGCTATTGTTCCATATTGCTCAAAGAAATTGTTCTTAGAAAACATTGTTAATAAGTGCGTGGTAGAGGATATATGTGAGGTTACATCAACCTTTGAAAGTCGATACTTTGGTACAATCTAGTCGGATGCCGAAACACAACCCTTGTTTCCAGTTGTAGAGGTCTGTCATCTTGAAGATGTTGTAAGTGATGTCAACCGAAGATATAGATAAACATGTTGAGAATATCCAAATAGATAGTCTGAAGAGGTATCTCAAAATGATCAAGAGTTAGGTCATCATGAGGATGAAACATGTAATCTTGTGGATCATATCCAAAAGGTAAATCATGCGAGTTAGTGAAATCGATGAAGTCGTAAGTGATGACAATGTGAGTGAGAGAACACTTATATGAGTGGCGATGATGATATTGAGAACAATGGTGATGGAAACACGGTTGTCGATGAGGCTAATACTTTTGAGGAGCTCGATTTTGATGTTAATCATTCAAAGAGACCGAGACTACTGATTTATGATAAGGTTTTAAAAGGTACCATTTGAGGGTCGTTTAAGTCCTTATTTGATCACTTTTGTATCCGTTATTGCTTAATATCGTTCCTTTTCACTTTTTAGGTCTCGTGAAGGCAAAATCTTGGAATGACACTTATTTGGACGAGAAAGGCGAATATATGAAGAAAATGGCCAAAGTCGAAATCGGACACTCACGGTCGAATGTAGAAGCGGCGGCGTCGGGAGCTATTTCGGCGCCGTCGGAGAATTGTTGTGACGGTCGAACTCAAAACTCGTGTTTTCAAGAGACGGCGTCTAGTTGTGAAAGAGTAGGCCGTCGCTACTCGGACGCAACCTAGATGCGATCGAGCGACGTCAAAAGGCGAAGAGGACGGCGTCACGGACATAAGGTGATGCCGTCGCAAGGTTAACGTGGCCAAGACGAAACCCAATGGCGGCGACACGGCGGGCGTCACTAAACATAAGGTGGCCGTCGCAATTGTAATCTTATATATAGAATCCGAATTTTTCGGTCTATAGGTGGAAGTCTTTGGAGTAAAACCAAAACCGAACCTAAGGTGTCTTGTCTGATATTTTAGGGTTTTAACCTATCTTACACCAAGATAAGTCTTTGCTTCATTAATTCAATTATGTCTTTGATTATTTGTGTGTATGCTTGCATGTTCTCCATGTCCCGCTAATTTATTTGTGTGTTTGCTTAGGAAGTATGAAACTTAATTATTAAATATTGATTGGTTGTTTCTTATCTTAGTTGATTAATGATCTAGTAATGCGATAGGTCATTCGTTGTGTACTAATGCTTGATTCATCTTTGTGAACCCTAGAGTATGATTACAGAGTGATTGTAGTCTAAACCATCCGAAGGCGCCTTAGAGTAGGAGTCTATAATCTCTAAGTGGATTTGTAGACAAGACCCTTTGGTAAGTTCAAAGAGTTGGGGAGAAACGCATACCCTACAACTTTAGAAACACAACGCAACTAGGAATAAGGCGTGACACTCAACCATCAATAGGAGATAATTAAGGAGTAATACAAACTAAGTAAACACATCTTTAAACTATCATACGAGCACACATTAATTAGACATAGACTCCCACAACCTTAGTTTAGATAATTAGATAATAGTAGAGTAATCGGTGAAATACCAACCCCCAAATCAATACCCGAGATTCGTACCTTTCCATTTTCATAAAATATAAAAGATAAAAATAATCTTCCTCAACCTTAACCTTAGCGTAGTAACTCCTACTAGCATTCCTATTCCCTAGAGAACGATATCAATACCCGTGGCTTACCCTAATTACTACACTACAACGATTAGGTTCATTTGCCTGGGTGTTATAAAACTTGCTCAAGAAAAGGAAGTTCCTTTGACCCGAGCGGCGTGTGGCGTTATCAAGTTTTTGGCGCGGCGGGGAATAGAATAGCTAGTTAGTAGTCCACCTCGTTTAGGTTTCTTTGCTGATTCCTATCAAGTAAACTTTTTCTCATTTTTAGATTTCTCTTGGTCTATCCCCTTCTTCGTAACCTTTGTTCGTAACCCATCACTTTTCATCATGGAAGGTGATAACCCACTACCATTCATCAACATACCACCAAATGACCCGCCAAGAGCCCGTACTCTTGGTGAATACTCAAGACCAAGCCACTTAGGCTATAGGAACACCATTGAGCTTCCGACCAAGCCCAAACTACGGCCTGCGATCCGACACCATCCGGTTGGTGCAAAGCGGATGTGCATTCCATGGACTTCGTTCAAGATCCAAATCGACATCGAGGATTTCCTCAAATCGTCGATTCCATCGACCTTGATGCTACTACTCGGGAGACCACGCTGCGTCTCTTCCAATTCTCTCTACGGGACCAAGCTAGTAATTGGCTTGAGCGACTTCCCACGGCTCCATCTCAAGTTGGGATGATCTTACTTCGCTTCCTTGCTCAATTTTTCCCACCGGGAGAACCACTAAGCTTAGGAATGACATCTTGGCGTTCCAACAACGTCAAGGTGAATCTCTGAAGCATGGGCCCGATTCAAGGACTTACTTCATAAAGTCCTCATCACGGCATCGATCTTTGGCTCCAAGTCCAAATTTTTATGATCATGTCGCCTCTCTCCAACAAGCCATTGATTCGCCTCGGTGGAAGACTAAGTCACCTTGATCTTTGAAGCATCTTTGGGAGGTTATTGAGGACCTTGCCCAATATGAAGAGGAAGGTTGGGAAAATCCGGTTGTTCATGAACATGGATTAACTCCCCAGCACAAGCAATTATGAGTATGGAGGCCCAGGTAAAAGCATTGATGGGAGTAACAACGCGTGCTAATGAACACACGAATGCGGTCAAGGAATTTCTTATCCCAAGAAAATCCAGGCAGGATGAATTTGAGGACATTATGTTGACATTTGTCTACAAGCAAGAAGAGGAAATAAAACGCCTCGAAGCTCAAATGCAAAGAACTCATAACACTTTCTTGGGCCTAGCTAACAACTTCATATCAAGCATCCGTGGTGAAATCGCAAAGAAAATACACTTAAAAGCTTGAAAAGGTGTATGCGATACAGGACATACTCGGGTGACTCCAGAACCTTCTCCCTTAGTAAACCTCGATGAATCATATTCTTGCCTAAACACCTATCTCGGCGTTCCCCACTTGTTCCCTAGGAACACATTCATTGGAATGGTCCACGTATCACTTCCGATTTTCCCAATGCTAGGAAAGTTCTTTCGGTTTAAACACGGAAAGAAAGGACTTCACCCTCAAGACTTCGAACCTCCGAGATCGCGATTGAAAGACAATTTGACATATCGTTACTTACGATAGTGGAGATTATTGGTGGAATAACCAAATTAATTTTAAAATAAAAGCTAAATTTCTTGTCAAAAATAGTAACCGGGTTTTGATCCGGCGGACTAAAAAAAAAAAAGCTTTTACGAAAATTTGGACGTGACGCGTCACACTTTAACGAGTGACGCCGTCGCTAAGCCGAATCGACGATAATGTCAAAGACCCATCTCTTTCATTCTTTACCCTACACAATTTTATCCGCCCACACCACACAAAAAACGTATTCCCACATCAAATCCACCATTTTTTCACAAAGAATCTCCACGAGGTAAGTAATCTACATTGATCTTTGTCTATTCAATTGCTCTAATTCATGTTCAATTTCGTTTTCCCTCTTTTCTCAAATCCAAAAACCCAACTTATTTGATCTATTTCGCCTTGAAATCTTGTTAAGGCTTAAGATTAGGCGGTAGTGGTGTTACCATATGGGGTTACCTTTGCGAGAAGCCTTTACGGCTTAGGAGTCAAAACCACCGCCATTATGCCATTGTTGCTTCAACAAGGGTGTTTGGGTTAAGGGTTATGGTTAGAAACTTGGACTTTTCCTCGCAAATGTCGGATTCAAAATAATTGGTCGATCGGACGGCGGTGTGTATTACGTGTGCCGTCATTACCGGTTTATATCGTCCTTTGCATCGCAATGATACTCGTTGCTCTCCACTTATTTGATTTCTTGTTTCGGATGAGCGAGAAGAGTAAAGAGGACTAGAGGACAATCTTCAATGCTCAAGAAAACATTGCGGACACAATCATTGGATGGGGGTATTCTTGAAGAAAGTTGTCAAGCTAGTTACAACGATTTACTCCATCAAACGATTGACTGTGGGGCTGTGTTGGATTGGGCATTTCTGCAGGAGAATGATTTGGCTAGGGAATTTCGAATAGTTTTAGGAGGATAAGTTCACCGATCCCCGATGGGAAAGATTGTTTGAATAGGAGAGCCCGTGTATGGCGAGTTGGTGCGTGAGTTTCACGCATCATATCGCCAAATATCAATGCATGTCGGGATAATATTAATTTCAAGGAATCCGATTTAGGTTAGGAGGGAATGGAGGGCAATGTCGGCGCTTGAGTTTGGATGGAGGTTGGGATTATATACATCCGAGGATCTTTGAGTGAGGTTTTAGGACTCAATTAGCAAATGGAATTACTCATAAGGATGAGATGTTGTGTATTCGAGTTACGGAACACAATTCTTGATGGGAGTATATTCGGGGTACCTCGCTTCACAACCGGATCCACGGGTTAGGCTCATACATCGATGCCTCACCTTCTATCACGAGAGACATGCCACGAGTCATCGTGTCACCTTACTGCACCTATTCTATCTCTCGCATATTGGCGGGGTGTGTCTTGTAACATCCCGTTCGGTTAGCCGATTACTTGAGATCCGCAAGTGGAGTTAGGTTGGCGGATAGGGTGTATGGGGTATGCTTATTACCCGTTAGCTCGATCCCTAGGTGTATTGGCGGAGAGGTACCTTCATTCCCGAATCGATGGCGGCACCTAGGGTCGTCAAGGCTAAATCTCAAAGCTATGAATGTCACGATGGATTATGGTAGAGTTACGCTTGGTTCCGTTCTCGACCCGTCATTCAAGGTGGTGATGAAGATGATGATGAGGAGCCAGTGCGGCACACGGCGGGAGGTGAAGCGAGAAGCTCACCGATAACTACGGGCATATGTCTAGTGGAGATTGGCGGGCCTACCGGGGAGCATGGATGGGCGCATGGATACATGGATGGCGCAGCAGACCGAGGGCTAGCGGACCTAGGACCATCTTGTCAGACGGATGCTCATCTATCCATGCGTGATCGGCTCGACCCACATCTCAGTTGATCCTTTCCTGGCGGGAGGAGGATTATCCACCCTATGGGTATTTGGGCCATCTTCCCCGGTTATGACTATCGTTATGGACCCCTCCCGTGATTGATGTAGTAGTTTATGGATTTAGTATGGTTGGGCGTTGAAACAATTTTTTTATTTTGGCATGTAATAATCTTAGACATCTAAATTAGTAGTGACCTTTGAACTATGTGGTGTTTATTTGCATGTGGTGTAATTTAGTTTGCATGTATGTTTTATCTTTGTTTATGATTTATCTCATATATCTTTTATTAATTGTTTATCTTCATGTTTAAATTTGTAAAAATGCTTTATTTTGTTTTTAACTTCGTCTTAATTACATATAAAGGTATTTTACATAAGGGATAAGTGTAGGGAGGATTACACACGTTTTCAAAAGAAACGTAAACATGAGAATAACAATTAACTAAAAAGATATATATGTTTGTTTGTTCGAGTCAAATGCTTGTATCGAGTCATAATGAATGTTTTGCAGAAATTTTTCCAGATTCTAAAGATGTAAATTTTCCAAAAATTTTCCGTAAAATCATGAGACCGCTTTTTGTCGGGATAACTGACGGCGTCAGATTGCAACTGACCGGCGTCGGGAAGGAGTAAAACATCGATTACTTTTTCGTTTTCGAGCTACTTATAAATTTTGGAATTTTCGGTCTTAATTTTCTTAGAAATTTCAGTAAACATCCATTCCACAAGCATTATATCCTAGTTTAAATCGAGTCTTATATATATTATTACCACCGATTTTACTGTGAAGGTTTCGTTTGTTGTCTTCAGTGTGCGGGTTTAGTTTGTCGAAGAAGTTACAAAAGATTGGAAGGAGCTTTTCACGATAAATTCTTCTTGAAAAGAATTTAACCACCACTTTACGGATCCTACCGAGCTAATCGGGAGTATTAGTTTCTTTCGCTTTTAATTACCTTCTTTTATCATAACTTTGATACTTTCGGGAACATTGGGGACAATGTTCGGTTTAAGTGTAGGAGGGAAAATAAACGGAACTTTGAAACTATGCTTATCCTTGACTATTTGCTTTGTCAATTGTGATTGTGTAATAAACCATGAGAAATGTCGGTTAGGGTAATTTTGGCACCAAATTTAAAATTTTCATCACATATAGGAGTGGGCCATTAGTCTTAACAAAAGCGTCTCATGGATAGGAAGTTATATGACTAGCACAAAACCCTTTACCACCCAAATTCCACCCAAAATGTGAGGATCGCCTTAGATTAGTAGGAATTAAAGCATTCATCTTTAATGCTTAGAGTGTGAACCGGTAGTATATTAGATTCTAGAACTTGTTTTGTGATGCATTCGAGATCATGAGTGAGGCTACACTTGTGTAGTTAGGAATAACTAAATGATAAGAGGCATTAGGAAAACCCTTGTTTGATACCGTAATATAATTACTTCTTCCACATCGGTTGAGTAATTCCCCACACCCTTTGCGTTGTACTCATCTTTAGTACACGATACCCTAGTTAACCCCTCGAGCCTATCCTTTTCGTGGTTCTCGTGATGTTTCGGTTTTCCGAATATCAATGAAAACATTGTTTACACCCCACCCCAAATGTACACCCAAATCGCCTTAGCCTACCCCTTATGCACTCACTTTTAGTGCAATTATTTGGTACCATTTGAGGGTCATTTAAGTCCTTATTTGATCACTTTTGTATCCGTTATTGCTTAATATCGTTCCTTTTCACTTTTAGGTCTCGTGAAGGCAAAATCTTTGGAATGACACTTATTTAGACGAGAAAGGCGAATATATGAAGAAAATGGCCAAAGTCGAATCGAGACACTCACGGTCGCTGAATGTAGAAGGCGGCGGCGTCGGGAGCTATTTGCGGCCGTCGGAGAATTGTTGTGACGGTCGAACTCAAAACTCGTGTTTTCAAGAGGCGGCGTCTAGTTGTGAAAGAGTAGGCCGTCGCTACTCGACGGCCAGCCTAGATGCGATCCGCACGGCGTCAAAAGTCGAAGAGACGGCGTCGCGGACATAAGGTGGCGCCGTCGCAAGGTTAACGTGGCCAAGACGAAACCCACAATGGCGGCGACACGGCGGCGTCACTAAACATAAGGTGACGCCGTCGCAATTGTAATCTTATATATAGAATCCGAATTTTCGGTCTATAGGTGGAGAGTCTTTGGAGTAAAACCAAAACCGAACCTAAGGTGTCTTGTACAAGATTTTAGGGTTTTAACCTATCTTACACCAAGATAAGTCTTTGCTTCATTAATTCAATTATGTCTTTGATTATTTGTGTGTATGCTTGCATGTTCTCCATGTCCGGCTAATTTATTTGTGTGTTTGCTTAGGAAGTATGAAACTTAATTATTAAATATTGATTGGTTGTTTCTTATCTTAGTTGATTAATGATCTAGTAATGCGATAGGTCATTCGTTGTGTACTTAATGCTTGATTCATCTTTGTGAACCCTAGAGTATGATTACTGAGTGATTGTAGTCTAAACCATCCGAAGAGCGCCTTAGAGTAGAGTCTATAATCTCTAAGTGGATTTGTAGACAAGACCCTTTGGTAAGTTCAAAGAGTTGGGAGAAAGCATACCCTACAACTTTAGAAACACAACGCAACTAGGAATAAGGCGTGACACTCAACCATCAATAGGAGATAATTAAGGAGTAATACAAACTAAGTAAACACATCTTTAAACTATCATACGAGCACACATTAATTAGACATAGACTCCCACAACCTTAGTTTAGATAATTAGATAATAGTAGAGTAATCGGTGAAATACCAACCCCAAATCCAATACCCGAGATTCGTACCTTTCCATTTTCATAAAATATAAAAGATAAAAATAATCTTCCTCAACCTTAACCTTAGCGTAGTAACTCCTACTAGCATTCCTATTCCCTAGAGAACGATATCAATACCCGTGGCTTACCCTAATTACTACACTACAACGATTAGGTTCATTTGCCTAGGTGTTATAAAACTTGCTCAAGAAAAGGAAGTTCCTTTGACCCCGAGCAGCGTGTGGCGTTATCAATTACCATCTATAGGTACCACCGACCAACTACCACATGATTTTTTAAGAAAAATGAGTTGGATCCGTTAGATGATAATGATTTTGCAAGTGGTTACGAGAATGAGGATGACTATGTTATTAGGAGGAACAAATTGAGGGCATACAAGAAACAAAGTTAATTGAGGCGGCACAAACAAAGGGCGAAATCTTTTTTTCGTGGTCAAAGTTTTGTAACGCGCAAAGAAGTAAAAGATAGGATCTACACGCTTTCAATAAAGACTAGGAGGAAATTTCAACTAATTAAGAATGACAAGCAGATAATTAGGGTTAGGTGTTTTGGACAAATACTGTTTGTGGAATAACCAAGGTTCGTGTGAGGAAAAGCCCAAAGAGGAAAAATGGTCCGATAACTAGAGGCCTTGGTAGGGATGTATATTTGCGGCGCAAGGAGCAAGCAACAGAGTGTCCATGGTTGTTGTATGTAGCCAAAATATAGATAAAGATGTATGGATTGTTCGAACTTTCGGGGATGAACACAAATGTTTGCAATCAAGAGACATTAAAGCTTGTGACTACAAGTTTCTTTCAAGCAAATAGTTGACCAAGTTCAAGTCAATCCAGATATTCCAATCGAAATTGTTCAAGATCACTCGATGAACAGTTTGAAGTTCGGTGTCTATGCAAAAAGCATTAAGGGCAAAAACAAAGCGTAAAATGAGATTAGGGGTGATCATAAGTAGCAATACACCCTTTTAAGAGACTATGTTGAAGAGTTAACCCGATACAACAGTTAGGATAAGTGTACAAACCGCAATGATGCAACAAGTCCAACGTAGTTTTCAAGAGAATGTATGTATGCTTAGGCGCTTTGAAGGAAGGATACAAAGCTTGTCAAAGAGAGTTGTTGGGGTTAGATGGTGCTTTTATGAGGGTCCTTTTCCGGCGACCTTCTTACAGTGATCGGTATAGACAACAACAATGGAATATATCCCTGTAGCCTATCACGGTTGCAAAAGTCAAAGCAAAGACTCATGGTTTGGTTTCTTGAATGTCTAAGAGATGATCTTGACTTGCAACCAAACTCAAACTACACTTTTATCGTGACGGGCAAAAGGTGATTTTACCATTTAGTTGATTAGATTCACTTGTATTTTCGTTAAATGCAAGTTTTATTAGTAAGGAATTGATGTTTATTTGTGCAGGTATCATTTCAAACGTTAGCGTAGTATTCCTAGTGTTGAACACATATATTTTTGAAGCACATCCATGATAATATGAAATTGCAATGGAATGCTAAAGCATACAAGGAACATTTGTGGAGATGTGCAAGAAGAACAACCGTCCAACAATTTGAGGCGACCATGCGGCATTCAAGAGTTTTAGTGAACCCGCCCATGCTTGGTTAAGTAAGATACCACCAACCCATTGGTCAAGGTCGCATTTTTCGTGTACCTAACCAAATCTATGTCTACTTTTACATCTTTTGTTCTCGACATTTTCGGTGCCGACTAAACATGTTGTAGGGAGGGCTCATTCTGATTTGCTACTTAATAACATGTGTGAGGTGTTCAATGGGAAACTAGTCAGAGGTAGGCACCAACCCATCATTATTGTTTTGGAATACATTAGAGAGTACTGTATGAAAAGAATAGTGAACGTTGTGAATGTGATTCAAAAGTGTGTCGGACCATTAACACCAAAGGCAACACTCATGTTAGCTGCAATCAAGAAATAGGCTTATAAGTACACTGCTTTACGTGTTGAAGGAGAAAAGTATGAGGTTAGTGGATGGGGAGACAAGTGTACTGTCAATGTTGAAGTTAGGGCTTGTACATGTAGAAGATGGGAGCTTACAGGTATGCCATGTAAACATGTTGTTGCTACCCACAGGTGTATGAGGTTAAATGGAATGCAAATAGGATCTGTTGAATCATGGGTGCATCCATGTTACTTTCTTAAGACTTGAGAAGAAACTTACAAACACCACATCCAGCCAATAAAGGGTTATGAGCATTGGTATAAGTCACAGTGCCTACAACCATTCTTCCACCTAAACATCATAAACCATTTGGTAGGCCACGAAAGAAAAGAACTGTGGCTTTCTTGAAAATGATAATAGTGACAAAACCAAGAACTTGTCACAGTCTAGTAAGAGTGTAGTTTGTGGTATTTGTGGCAACACTGGACACAACAAGAAAACATGTCTTGGGCAAGGAGGTGTAACAGGAAGTCAAGGCACTACACAACTGTGACACACGGTAAATTTTCACCAAAATTTAACTGATAATTAGTAATTCATTTTACTAAGCCAAATTTATTAAGCATGCATAAGCTTTGCCTGATCATTTGAGTAGCTAACTCGCATACAGTAGGTAAATGCACCACTTTTGCATTCATATCATTTTATGAATATTTTATTTTGTCTTATGATTTAAATTATAAGACGAGAGGTTATCTCGTTCTTCCCAGTGACCGACACTACACGTGTACCGACACTATGATAAGGACTCGCTAAAACAATTAACAAATGTCAGCGACATGGAATATTACAAGGATAAAATAATTCAAACACGTAACAATAAAATAACACGGACAAAAATTGTCAAACGATAATACCTTGGTCACAATATGACTTCGCGGGACACAAAATACTTAAACACATTAACACTTAAACAAAGGCTTGATAAGACTCAAGTGCAAACATGCATAGCTATAATGTAAATGCACACCTTTTATACAATAATTATCTCACTTACAAATACTTACACAAAATAAACATAAGTATGCAATACATCTACTTTACTTACATTAACATTTTATTAAAACTCTTATTATACCTTACAAGAAAAGAGTTGATAAAATTAAAATACCAACCCTTTTGTCTTACCTCCCCACTCACGGCAAGACCAAGAACCAAGAAAAAGGAATCAAAATCCATCTTCAACCTCTATCTTGTACTCCCTCCCTAGGCCGAATATTTCCATTAGAAGATAAACCAACATCTTCATCCAACACACTCACCTCTCTCATACCTAATCCATGAAAAACCTTGCTTCCCAAATCTCCCTAGATGCTCCTCTATCTTCGAAGGGATCCAAGGAAGATCAAAACAAATCACAAGGAGGAAGTAAAAATCTTTGCACCACTATATCTTTTATGTCCTAAGATTCGTATGTCTTGGAAGTAAGCCATTTTGGCTTCAAACAAAACTTCAAGATGAAGAGAGATGACCAAGGACTTTCCTCTTAACCTCTTCATAAGAAACATTGAGACCAAGGACACCCACAAATCAAAAACTCAAACTCACCACAAGATAGTGATATTCTCAAAGTGACCAAGAAGTTGTTGGGTTTGCTCAAAAATCGGTATACGAGTTGATTTGTGTGGAGGTCCCTCGACTTGGCTCTCATCAACATACTCACATCTCATTCTTGATAAGGTTCATAGTCTTTTCCTTCCTCATGATTTCTTTTGTTTCGTTGTTATGTAAACATTCATAATGAAGTGTTTTTGTGATGTCTTGTTTTCATTTAAGTTTGTAAGTATAAGATGTACAACTTTACAAAATGAGTATAGTTTTGTTACTTTAGAACTTGATTTAGTCATGTTGAGATTTATGTTGTCATTGGGTTGTGATTATTTCCTGTCGAGATGCATAAAACAAGAAGAGCCAAGAGTTTAGTTTTATAAAATGTGATATCACACTAGCATCGAGTCTGGGAAAAAGATGTTGTGTCGATAAGCACCATTTTAGGTCGACATCTTGTGTCTAGAATGGGTCACCTTTACGTGAGTCATGTTTAATCTCTAGTATGGGTCAAAAGCTCACTGCGGTATTCATCACAAGGGCATGATTCTGGTTTTCTAAAATAGTTAATGGATCCGTTTGGTTACTGTCGAGAGTAGTAACAAGAAAGGAGTAGAGGAGTCAAGTTTCATAAGGCCTACTAGGAAACCATGCTTAACAATTACAATTCTCTCTAGTAAACACTTATGTCATTTAAAAGTATGTCGGAAACTTGATTTTAGCCTTGCTTGTACATGAGAAACATGCTAGTCTTTCATTGTCTTGTAACTCAAAGATGAACCATGTCAAAACCTCCATGTACGCCTAGTGAGAAACCCGAGTCGAGAGTATTCTTGTGTTAAAATGTATTTCGAGAGTCTTATACTTGTTGTCTTTCCTTGTTGACTCATCTTTAATAAATACTTAATGGTCATCGATAGTAGATGTGCTAGAGTCTATGAAAATGGGTCGACAACTACATCTTGGTAGTACCATGATGACGAGTCATATTCGCTAGTCGAGAGTCTCGACAACATAAGATAAAGCATGAACAAACTAGTACACTTCAAGTCTTGAAACCTATGTTAAACGCCTATATCTAACTTGAGAATACATTTGGCAACAACAACTTGAGAATGAGTAACACTTCAAATTATTTGTTAACTAATTTAAATGCTACATGTTAGTCTCATTGTTTTCTCCTTGTTTTTCTTTTTTTCCCATTCGTGTAAGCCACCGAAAGAGGCCACAGCCCAAGTCAAACTTAGTCTCATTAAAAGGGACTATTAGCTAGTTTGGGCCCAAAACCCAAACTGGGTACCCAACTGCTACCAACGCCACGCCCCTGACTTAAACTTCGAGTGTCGGTCGAGTAAAATGAGCTAACACACGAGGAAAAGATCTAAATGTAAAACTATTACTCAACAGACGAATAAGTCTTTATACACATCTGCCGCAATATATCACATAAGTTATAAGCGTGCACGCGAGTTACCAAGTAAACAAGTGCAAAAACTATTTTCTTACATAACTATATAAGACAATAAAGGTTTAAAAACTTGACACACAATAACCATGATTAACGATAATGGGTAGACATATATATATACATGTCAAGTAACGATCTTTAGTCGAGAACTATATATATATTAAAAACAAAGTTTGACAAATAAAACAAGGACTACTATATCATTTTGGTCAACTTATAAACTTGAGAGTTTCCAAAAATTAACTCAAGTATTTTCTAAATTCAATTAGAAAATAAACAAACTAATAATTACTTTTGACAATATCATTTTGTGTCAACTTAAATAAGTATATATACATTTATATACTTACTAATGGAACATTTTAATTAATTATCTTAAATCAAACTTGGATTTTAAAACCATACTAACGTCAAAATGAAAAGAGTATATATACATTTATATACTTACTAGTAAACCTATTAAATTATTTTCTTTTACAAACTAAAAGTTGAATTTAAAACCATTATATAAGAACAATGATAATTACACCATTTTAAGTAAGCAATACTCAAGAACGATGAACTAAACATTGCCCTCCTTATCTAGGTCGCGTGTCGGTGCAGCTTCACCATATTCACTAAGTCCCACATTTGGATTTCACATTTGCTAAGGTGAGTTTCATAGCCCCACTTTTACTTGATAAATTGTTTTATACATTTTGGGGTGAGAAATATGCAAAACATTTTATGGACCAAAACTATTACATGATTACTATTCGTGGTTTAGCCTAAGCCCTTATGTCCCTAGAGAATGCCCTTTTCATGAACCGTCAATTCCCCATTGGGAAGCGCGAATGTTATAAATAGATCTATTGAGGTGACTCCTCAGATTCGGTTGGCCATGCTTAGGCCAAGGCGAAATGTATACCATGTCGGAACCAAGTGTTGAGGACAAAACACTTGCATGGGCCCCTATATTGTATGACATCTTTTAGCATACTGAGGCGTCGTAGTATCGGTTGCATGAACTTAGAGCTAACGTAATAGACATTCATACATATATCATTATATTCGTTGTAATGATTATATGCCTTTGCTTATGGTCCAAGCTTACTATTTTAAATTTAAACCTATGAAGTCACCGACTTTTAGTGACCCTTTTAGCATATTTTCTCGTGTGTTTAAGATTTGTTCATGAAGGCAAGGCGAGAAGCGGAAGTATGGTCGTAGTAGTATTAAAGAAGTGTTTTACACAAAATGATGTTTTACTTTGGGACCACTATAACTAATGGGATGTACCCATTTAATTAAACTATCTTTGTAAGATAATATTTTAAAACCATTTTATGAAATCAAGCGGAGTATGTATTCCGTTCTTTATTACTTGTGTTATGATTCACCAACCCCGTAACGCTCCCGAATAACACGTATGCTTCCGCTAAACAAATTTTGGGGTGTTACAGATTGGCATCAGAGCCTAAGTTATAGAGAACTAGGTACATATAAACCCTAAACTATAACTACTTTTCACAAAAACATCATACTAAGACCGCCGATTGCCGCTTGCCTTACTTGCCATTTTACTTAAAGTTCATTTAATAGAATTACATGTTTTATTTCCTATTTACTTATGCACTATTTCATATACATCATGAGCATATTTTTCCACATACTTACACATATGCACCGCTTGTCATAGACTATGCCTTCCCCACCTTTCCTCACGATGTTCGGAGGACATCCTATTAGCTCACTCACCGACCATCCGCCAGACTTGCACACTCACCACCGATCCATACGTCACAGCCACACTAGCGGCCCGGCCCGACTATTGCACCTACTCCACTTATACCTACCCTCACCACCACTCCATCACCTGCTGACGCTACAGCAAAGCCCGTATGATTGTGAGTACCCTGATATCGAGGCGGTATTCTTATGTGCCCGCACTAGCTTCTGGATGACCCGCGGCGCCACATGGGTCCTCCTACTACTTGAGTCACCAACACCATCACTCTTGAGTCACCACCTCATCGAGACTCGTGAGATCTACCGATTCTTACTCGAAGAAGATCCCAAGAAGATCCCAAGAGGATCCCGAGGAGGAATTACGAGCCCATACCGACGAGAGTATCCCGGATATGTTAGCATAGCGGATGTGAGTACACGGGTTTGGAGATTGTTCGAGCATACAGGAGCTAGGACAGAGCTCCGGGATGGCTCGAGAGATCGACGATGACATGGATATTGATGCACCATTCGGATTAGGGCGAGAGTCGCTTTTCTCCACAATCGGGAGAGTAGTGAGATTGATTGGAGGGATATTGATTGCTTGATCGCCGGTACCACTTGTCACTAGTCCGAGCTATAGCCCGCATCGCCTTCATTTGTACCATCTGCGGCGGACATGGGCGCCTTGAGCGCACCACTAAACGACTTGAGACCATTGAGGAAGCCGCACCGGTTGAGGCACGCATCGGCGACTTGTCGGGATCTCCAGAAGATGATCGACCTCACCGAGAGGATACTCATTCGGTTGGACTCTCATGAGACATTGCTAGAGTCCATTCGATCGGCTAGAGATCGATCCAACACGCTTGCAAGCTTGCGCGGCCAGTTGAGGTTTTAGACCGAGTTCTTGATGTGTTGTTTGAGAGCATGGGACTCGAGAGACACGAGAGGATACGATCGATTTTAGGGTTGAGACTCGGGTTGAGGACGCGGAGAGTCGGACACAGAGTACGAGCTTTGGGTGAGGTCGACTCGACACACCTGGACGACTAGAGGAGCTAGAGAGGCGTCCAGTGGATTGCGAGAGATCTTGTCGAGAGGGATGGCGAGGACTCTTGGTTTAGAGTCTATGTTAGCATCACGGATGAGGCGTGTCGAGATTGGAGAATACACAATGAGAGTCGATTTCTATCATAGAGCGATTACGCATCGATCATCCTTAGATTCCATTGCATGATTGTAGTACACTAAACTGAGCTATAACAGTTAGTGTTAGTCATTATCATCGTATTTCAGTTGTATTTTCCATTGTACTTCCTTTGTATTCCGTTGTATTTCGGTTGTACTCTAGCTAGTAACTCATCATGTACTGTAGGAACCTTGTAACCGAAATTCTATCTATGACAAACTTATTTTCCTATCCAATTGTCTTTACGTTTATAGATTGCACATATGATCTAACTACAATAACCACACTATTACGTGACACTTACCTTGTTTCAAAGGTTCTATATCTCATCACCTTTCTTACTGCAGAAATGCCGCCAAAATGAAGATCAAAACGTACCAACCCTGGTGGAGCCTCCAATGCTCCTATTCCAGCGAGAGTCACTCGCAACCAAGCTGCAAATGCTGCTATTCCAAGCGTAATCACACCCGTCGATGCTGGAAGCCACTACTCCGCTAGGGCTACTCCATTCAACCCATCATGAATCAAGCCATGATCGACCAACCGGTCAATGAAGCGGGTGAACGCCGCTTTAAACGCAAAGAAATCACTCGCCTACTAATGCCGGAACTTCAAGACCACCCACTCACAACCGCACTTGTACTTATCAAGACTTTCAAAACCATGATTGGAAGCTTTAGTGGGCCAAAGAGTGTCGGTCTAACTAGGTGGATCGAAAAGCTCGAGACCGTGGTTCAATCAGCTGTGAAGAAGATTCTAAGGTTAAGCACGCATCATTCACTTTCACGGATGTTTGCTGACTGGTGGAACAATTTTACAAAATCCGCTAGTATCGATGTTGCCTATGCCATGCCATGGGAGAACTTCAAGGAAATGGTACTTGAAATCTTGTCCTCGTAATGAGATCAAGAAACTCGAGCATGAGTTTTGGAACCTCAAGGTTCAAGGTACCAATATGGTCGCTTATAATCGGTGATTTCAAGAGCTAGCTTTGTTGTGTCTGAAATGGTTCCCATCGAGACCCGATTGTTGGAGAGATACATGGAGGATTGCCTCAACCTATCAAGGGCAATGTAACCACTTCTAAAGCTATTGATCTCCATGAAACCATCGAGGTAGCCAACAAACTCATGGACCAAGTAATTGAGGATTCCATGGAAAAAGTGGTTGACAATAAGAGAAAATGGGATAACCATTCTCAAGGTTACAACAACTATGAATACCGTGGTAACAACAATAGGGACAACCACAACAACCAAAACAAAAGGCAAAATGTTGCTAGAGCTTATGCAGTGAATGTCGGAGAAAGAAAGCCGTACGCAGGGACTGCACCATTGTGTAATCGATGCACACCGCATCACAAGGGCGATGTACCGTTAAGTGCGTAATTGTCGAAGATCGGACACTTAACCAGAACTGCAGTCCAAATCATTGGCGACAGCTCAAACGACTCAGCTCGGGACCCAAAAGCTAATATAACTTGCTTTGGTTGTGGTGAAAAAGGGCATTATAAGAATGAATGCCGAAAGACCAGAACCAAGGTCGTGAAGGAAATCCGAAACCGAGGGAATCCAGAAGCCATGGAAATGGCGGATTCGAGGGAATGTTGGACAAACGAGTAGTCGTGAAATGGAGAAGGAGCTCGTGGGAGAGTCTATCACAGAACCAAAGTGGAAGCTCGGGAAGACCGAATGTTGTGGACGGCGTTCTTATAAATAACCGTTATGCATCCATATTGTTTGATACGGGGGCCGATAGGAGTTTTGTTTCCAATACATTTAGTCCATTGCTCGATATTACCCCAACCGCATTAGGAAATGCATACAACGTGGAACTAGCTAACGGTAACATAGAAAGGGTAGATACCATCATAAGAGGTTGCACCCTTAACCTGTTAAACCACCCATTCAATATTGATTTGATACCCGTAGCATTGGGTAGTTTCGATGTTATTGTCGGGATGGATTGGTTAGCAAAATATCATGCTGCCATCATTTGCGACGAGAAACTCGTTCGGATACCCTACGGAGATGAAGTGCTAACAATAGAAGGAGATGTAGTAGCGGAAGAAACGCTTCAAGATTGCATGTCATTTCTCGTACCAAGGTGTTAAGGTGTATCGAGGAAGGATGTCATATCTTCCTAGCACAAGTCACCGGAAAGGACGAAGACGAAGGAAAGAAAACGCGTCTGAGGACGTGCCAATAGTAGAGAATTCCACAAGTATTTCCGAAGACTTGCCAGACTTCCACCGACCCGACAGTTGAATTTCGGATCGATTTAGTGCCCGGTGCCGCACCGGTGGCAAGAGCACCTTATCGATTAGCTCCAACGGAACTTCGTGGAGTTATCAAACCGCTTGCCGGAACTTGCGGAAAAAGGGTTCATCGCACCAAGCTCATCGCCATGGGGAGCACCATTCTATTCGTCAAGAAGAAAGACGGAACCTTCAGATGTGCATCGACTATCGCGAGTTGAATAAACTAACCATCAAGAACCGTTACCCACTCCCGAGAATCGATGACTTATTCGATCAACTTCAAGGTTCGAGTGTTTATTCAAAAATCGACTTAAGATCTGGATACCATCAACTAAGAGTTCGAGAAGAAGACATTCCCAAGACCGCCTTCAGAACCAGCTATGGACATTACGAGTTCCAAGTCATGCCTTTTGGGTTAACCAACGCACCAGCTGTGTTCATGGACCTCATGAACCGAGTGTGTAAACCCTACTTGGATAAATTTGTGATCGTATTCATTGACGACATCCTAATTTATTCCAAGAGTGCGAAGAACACGTAAGAGCACCTTAGATTAATCTTGGAATTGTTGAAGAAGGAAGAATCAGATGCGAAATTCTCAAAGTGTGAATTTTGGATACCTACTGCAATTCTTAGGTCATGTAATCGACAATCAAGGCATACATGTAGACCCCGCTAAGATCGAGTCAATAAAGGATTGGGCGACACCCACAACTCCTACCAAATACGCCAATTCTTAGGACTTCTTGGTACTACAGAGATTTATTGACGGTTTCTCAAAGATTGCCAAATCTTTAACCAAGCTAACCAAAAAACGCTAAGTTTGACTGGGAGAGAAAGAAGAGGAAGCTTTTCAACTCCTTAAAGAAAAGTTGTGTAGTGCACCTGCTCGGCCTTACCGTAGGTAGTGAAGACTTTGTCGGTATTGCGACGCTCACATAAGGGCTCGGAGCAAGATTAATGCAAAGGAGAAGGTGATAGCATATGCCTCTCGCCAATTAAAAACTCATGAGAAGAATTACACGACACACGATTTGGAGTTAGGAGCGCTTGTGTTCGTGACTCGAATTTGGAGACACTACTTGTATGGCACAAAGTGTGTCGATACACCGATCACAAAAGCCTACAACACATCTTGGATCGAAAGAATCGAACATGAGACAACGCCGATGGTTGGAATTACTCAATGATTACGATCATGAAATTCATTACCATCCGGTAAAGCGAATGTAGTTCTTGATGCTCTCGAGAGGAAAGAACGACCAAAACCTCTTAGAGTCGATCCTTGGGTATGACAATTAGTTCACCCTTCCAACCAAAATTCTCGAGGCTCAATTGAAGCACTCAAAGAGGAAAATCGTCAAATGAGAACCTTTACTAATGCCGAAAGTGAAAACGGATTCGTAAAAGGTCGGACGGACTTTGTGTTTCAAGGAGCGGAGTTGGATACCCTCACGGAGGAATTCGCGACGCCATTATGCATGAGTCCCACAATTCTAAATACTCCATCCACCCAGATCCGGCAAAATGTACATTGATTTGAAGAAATTGTAATTGGTGGCCCAACATGAAGGCCGACATTGCAACATATGTCAGCCGATGTTTGACTTGTTCAAAAGTTAAAGCTGAACATCAGAGACCCTCAGGTCTACTAGTACAACCCGAAATCCCCGAGTGGAAATGGGAACGCATAACTATGGACTTTATCACTAAGTTACCTAAAACCTCAGAGGCTACGACACTATTTGGGTAATAGTTGACCGTCTCACCAAGTCAAGACATTTCCTACCGATGAAGGAAAGTGATGGAATGGAAAACTAGCTCAACTATACCAAGGAAATCATCGACGCCATGGTGTACCAATTTCCATCATTTCGGACGAGATAGCCGTTTCACCTCAAACTCCTGGAAATCACTTCAAGATGCTTTAGGATCTAACCTCGACATGAGCACCGCTTACCATCTTCAAACTGATGGGCAAAGCGAGAGAACAATCCAAACACTAGAGGATATGCTAAGAGCATGTGTGTAGACTTTGAAATGGCCGATAAACACTTGCCATTAGCCGAGTTTTCTTACAATAACACTATCACACAAGTATCAAAGCCGCACCATATGAAGCACTCTATGGTCGGAAGTGTAGATCACCGTGGGTTGGTCAAGTTGGAGAAAGTCAACTTCTCGGTCCGGAGTTAATCCAAGAAACTACCGAGAAGATTGTACAAATCAAAAGCCGACTACAAGCGGCTCGTGACCGCCAAAAGAGCTACGCGGATAAAGGAGGAAGCCACTTGAATTTCAAGTGGAGATAAAGTTATGCTCAAAGTTGCGCCATGGAAGGCGTAATCCGCTTTAAACGTGGAAAGCTAAATCCTCGTTATATTGGACCTTTCAAAATTCTTGCTAGAATCGACCGGTAACATACCGCCTTGAATTACCACAAGAACTTCACTCTGTGCAACGTGTTTCACGTGTGCAACTTAAAGAAATGTCTTTCCGACGAAACTCTTGCTATTCCTTTGGAAGAAATCCAAGTCGACGAAAGATTGAATTTTGTCGAGGAACCCATTGAGATCATGGATAGGGAAATCAAACGGCTTAAGCAAAGCCGCATCCCGATCGTCACAATCCGTTGGAACTCTCAAAGAGGTCCAGAATACACATGGGAACGCGAAGACCAATTCAAACGCAAGTACCCACACCTTTTCTCTACTTCCCAAAGCAAACCTAACTGAAAACCGAGGACGGTTTTCTCTTACAAGACGGGGAGGATGTGACACACGGTAAATTTTCACCAAAATTTAACTGATAATTAGTAATTCATTTTACTAAGCCAAATTTATTAAGCATGCATAAGCTTTGCCTGATCATTTGAGTAGCTAACTCGCATACAGTAGGTAAATGCACCACTTTTGCATTCATATCATTTTATGAATATTTTATTTTGTCTTATGATTTAAATTATAAGACGAGAGGTTATCTCGTTCTTCCAGGCGACCGACACTACACGCGTACCGACACTATGATAAGGACTCGCTAAAACAATTAACAAATGTCAGCGACTTGGAATATTACAAGGATAAAATAATTCAAACACGTAACAATAAAATAACACGGACAAAATTGTCAAACGATAATACCTTGGTCACAATATGACTTCAAGGGACACAAAATACTTAAACACATTAACACTTAAACAAAGGCTTGATAAGACTCAAGTGCAAACATGCATAGCTATAATGTAAATGCACACCTTTTATACAATAATTATCTCACTTACAAATACTTACACAAAATAAACATAAGTATGCAATACATCTACTTTACTTACATTAACATTTTATTGAAACTCTTATTATACCTTACAAGAAAAGAGTTGATAAAATTAAAATACCAACCCTTTTGTCTTACCTCCCCACTCACCAAGAAGACCAAGAACCAAGAAAAAGGAATCAAAATCCATCTTCAACCTCTATCTTGTACTCCCTCCCTAGGCGAATATTTCCATTAGAAGATAAACCAACATCTTCATCCAACACACTCACCTCTCTCATACCTAATCCATGAAAAACCTTGCTTCCCAAATCTCCCTAGATGCTCCTCTATCTTCGAAGGGATCCAAGGAAGATCAAAACAAATCACAAGGAGGAAGTAAAAATCTTTGCACCACTATATCTTTTATGTCCTAAGATTCGTATGTCTTGGAAGTAAGCCATTTTTGGCTTCAAACAAAACTTCAAGATGTAGAGAGATGACCAAGGACTTTCCTCTTAACCTCTTCATAAGAAACATTGAGAGACCAAGGACACCCACAAATCAAAAACTCAAACTCACCACAAGAGAGTGATATTCTCAAAGTGACCAAGAAGTTGTTGGGTTTGCTCAAAAATCGGTATACGAGTTGATTTGTGTGGAGGTCCCTCGACTTGGCTCTCATCAACATACTCACATCTCATTCTTGATAAGGTTCATAGTCTTTTCCTTCCTCATGATTTCTTTTGTTTCGTTGTTATGTAAACATTCATAATGAAGTGTTTTTGTGATGTCTTGTTTTCATTTAAGTTTGTAAGTATAAGATGTATAACTTTACAAAATGAGTATAGTTTTGTTACTTTAGAACTTGATTTAGTCATGTTGAGATTTATGTTGTCATTGGGTTGTGATTATTTCCTGTCGAGATGCATAAAACAAGAAGAGCCAAGAGTTTAGTTTTATAAAATGTGATATCACACTAGCATCGAGTCTGGGAAAAAGATGTTGTGTCGATAAGCACCATTTTAGGTCGACATCTTGTGTCTAGAATGGGTCACCTTTACGTGAGTCATGTTTAATCTCTAGTATGGGTCAAAAGCTCACTGCGGTATTCATCACAAGGGCATGATTCTGGTTTTCTAAAATAGTTAATGGATCCGCTTGGTTACCGCCGAGTAGTAACAAGAAAGGAGTAGAGGAGTCAAGTTTCATAAGGCCTACTAGGAAACCATGCTTAACAATTACAATTCTCTCTAGTAAACACTTATGTCATTTAAAAGTATGTCGGAAACTTGATTTTTAGCCTTGCTTGTACATGAGAAACATGCTAGTCTTTCATTGTCTTGTAACTCAAAGATGAACCATGTGTCAAAACCTCCATGTACGCCTAGTGAGAAACCCGAGTCGAGAGTATTCTTGTGTTAAAATGTATTTCGAGAGTCTTATACTTGTTGTCTTTCCTTGTTGACTCATCTTTAATAAATACTTAATGGTCATCGATAGTAGATGTGCTAGAGACTATGAAAATGGGTCGACAACTACATCTTGGTAGTACCATGATGACGAGTCATATTCGCTAGTCGAGAGTCTCGACAACATAAGATAAAGCATGAACAAACTAGTACACTTCAAGTCTTGAAACCTATGTTAAACGCCTATATCTAACTTGAGAATACATTTGGCAACAACAACTTGAGAATGAGTAACACTTCAAATTATTTGTTAACTAATTTAAATGCTACATGTTAGTCTCATTGTTTTCTCCTTGTTTTCTTTTTCCCATTCGTAAAGCCACGTAAAGAGGCCACGCCTCAAGTCAAACTTAGTCTCATTTAAAGGGACTATTAGCTAGTTTGGGCCCAAAACCCAAACTGGGTACCCAATGCTACTAACGCCGGCCACACCCACGAAAACTTCGAGTGTCGGTCAATGTAAAATGAGCTAACACACGAGGAAAAGATCTAAATGTAAAACTATTACTCAACGGCGAATAAGTCTTTATACACATACGCAATATATCACATAAGTTATAAGCGTCGCGAGTTACCAAGTAAACAAGTGCAAAACTATTTTCTTACATAACTATATAAGACAATAAAGGTTTAAAAACTTGACACACAATAACCATGATTAACGATAATGGGTAGACATATATATATACATGTCAAGTAACGATCTTTAGTCGAGAACTATATATATATTAAAAACAAACTTTGACAAATAAAACAAGGGCTACTATATCATTTTGGTCAACCTATAAACTTGAGAGTTTCCAAAATTAACTCAAGTATTTTCTAAATTCAATTAGAAAATAAACAAACTAATAATTGCTTTTGACAATATCATTTTGTGTCAACTTAAATAAGTATATATACATTTATATACTTACTAATGGAACATTTTAATTAATTATCTTAAATCAAACTTGGATTTTAAAACCATACTAACGTCAAAATGAAAAGAGTATATATACATTTATATACTTACTAGTAAACCTATTAAATTATTTTCTTTTACAAACTAAAAGTTGAATTTAAAACCATTATATAAGAACAATGTTAATTACACCATTTTAAGTAAGCAATACTCAAGAACGATGAACTAAACATTGCCCTCCTTATCTAGGTCGCGTGTCGGTGCAGCTTCACCATATTCACTAAGTCCCACATTTGGATTTCACATTTGCTAAGGTGAGTTTCATAGCCCCACTTTTACTTGATAAATTGTTTTATACATTTTGGGGTGAGAAATATGCAAAACATTTTATGGACCAAAACTATTACATGATTACTATTACGTGGTTTAGCCTAAGCCCTTATGTCCCTAGAGAATGCCCTTTTTCATGAACCAGTCAAATTCCCATTGGGAAACGCGAATGTTATAAATAGATCTATTGAGGGTGACTCTCCGTTCGGTTGGCCATGCTTAGGCCAAGGCGAAACGTGTATACCATGTCGGAACCAAGTGTTGAGGACAAAACACTTGCATAGGCCCCTATATTGTATGACATCTTTTAGCATCAGAACCGTCGTAGTATCGGTTGCATGAACTTAGAGCTAACGTAATAGACATTCATACATATATCATTATATTCGTTGTAATGATTATATGCCTTTGCTTATGGTCCAAGCTTACTATTTTAAATTTAAACCTATGAACTCACCAGCTTTTAGCTGACCCTTTTAGCATATTTTCTCAGGTGTTTAAGATTTGTTCATGAAGGCAAGGCAAGAAGCGGAAGTATGGTCGTAGTAGTATTAAAGAAGTGTTTTTATACAAAAATGATGTTTTTACTTTGGGACCACTATAACTAATGGGATGTACCCATTTAATTAAACTATGTTGTAAGATAATATTTTAAAACCATTTTATGAAATTAAACGGAGTATGTATTCCATTCTTTATTACTTGTGTTATGATTCACCAACCCCGTAACGCTCCCGAATAACACGTATTCCGCTAAACAAATTTGGGGGTGTTACAACAACAGTCTCAAAAATGTGTTCATCCCACCAAAAGTTCTGACAAAGAAGAAGGCAAAGGTTACGGTGACAACTATGAAGGTAATGATCAACCAAGTGTGGTCCAGGTCTCAATCTGAAGTCAAGTTGATCTCGCTTGGTGGGTCTCAAAACATTTTTGGACTAAGACCAAGATTATAGCAAAGAAAGCTTTCTTCACAACAAAAATCTTTGGTTAAGCATATGAAAGCCAATGTTATCCATTGAATATGTATTCCCCAAACATTATTTTGTGTGTTTAAACAATGTATGTTTCGAACTTTGTAGACTCAAAATTTTATGCATTTGGAAATATATCCATTTGCGTTATGTATGAAATCATGTCATTTTAGTGTATGGGTTTAATTGTGTTTTATTGTATTGTTTTATAGAGTCTTCATACATCGTGTTTTGAGTTGGATATTGTTATTCTATTATCACAAACACTAATGAAGGATCAAAGATGGATGAACAACACCATATCAAGTTTATGTTGATACTCGAAATGGTGTCGGTTCACCCATCCTTGAGACTTCATACGTCTATGAATCTTGGATCCGGGAACTTGGATTTGTGTTTTGAGTTTGGTTCTTGTTATTCTATTATCACAAACACTAATGAAGGATCAAAGATGGATGAACAACACCATATATAGTTTATGTTGATACTCAAAAGTGGTGCCATACATCCATCTTTGAGACTTCATCGTCTATGAATCTAGGATCCGTTGAAGTTGGATCCGGGTTTTGAGTTGGATACGGTTATTCTATCATCATAAACAGAATGAAGGATCAAAGATGGATGAACAACACCATATCAAGTTTATGTTGATACTCAAAAGTGGTGTCTGCTCATCCATCTCGAATCATTCATCCATCTTTGATACTTGGATCCGGGTTTTGAGTTGGATACGGTTATTCTATCATCACAACAGAATGAAGGATGAAAGATGGATGAACAATACCATATCAAGTTTATGTTGATACTCGAAATTGGTGTCTGCTCATCCATCCTCATCATTCATCCATCTTTGAAACTCGTATCTCTTATGAGTTTCACCATTTGTGTGGCAAGTGATATATAAATTCTTGGGGCAAAGGACCTTCTAGTAAAGGCAACACAAAGATAAGGACCAAAGCATAAAAGAAATATATTAACACCGTACAAGGACCAAACATTATACACCAAAGACTATTCTTAGTCAACCTACACTAAAACTTCTTAAACACAACTAGACCATCTACCACCGATTCAAAACACTAAAACCAATACCTATCTAAACCCTATAGAAGAACCATAGAAAAAACAAGAAGATGACCATCCAAGACAACACACAAAAGTTCCCGAGACGGCAAACTTTCTCCTTCTCAACAAGGAGATCGCCAAGGTCATGGTGGCTGACCTCTAGCTCGTTTTCCCGGTCACCAACGTTGACAACCTCCATAGTCTCAGAAACGAGGGCGGCTTCGTATTCTTGTAATGCCGGCTCATTCCTGTAGATTGTTCTCTGCAAGTGGATGATCACACCTCTTGCTCTCCTTTGGATGGGTGGATCGTACCACCCTATGAATGGACATGTTGTAGCCTATAATTGATAATCAATATGTTAGCATCTGCTTGCCTCATAAACACAAACTAAATCCACTTGTATAAAATCACAATTATAATAAACCGGATAGACTATCATAATCAACACATTTTAAGGTAAACCACTACATGCAAACTTTAATACAAGATGAAATAAAATTAAGTGTCAACTGTCTTGGGACAGCATAGAACCTCCCGCCGGGTTTCGTGGTGTTCCAAAGATGTTCTAATGATTGCCCTTACATTGCATGAACACACCACCATTTTTCGATTTTACTGAGTCGGTGAAGAAGATAAGATTTTAGTTGTTAGGAAAGATAAAGGATGAGTGGTGATAAATGTTCCTTTTATTAGCGGTTTCTTGTGGCGTGTTGGTTAAACAAGTAGTCAAGTACGGTAATTAATGAACAGTGGTAAAATGGCAAAAGTGCCCTTGGACTAAAGACAAATCTAACGCCATGAGATGTCCTTGACTAACGGCAAAATGGTCAAAGGACTTGTAGCGAGTGAAAACCTTGAAATAGGGACCCCCGACGATGGAAATGGTGAGTTTTGTCCCATTGCGATGCGTCGTGCCAACTATAGGGACCAACGGTGTATTTTAGTCTAAGATAATTATACATGCTTCAGATCAATACAATCATACATGTCGTCAGAATTAAGTACAATAATATGCACTTAAATTAGATCATCGGATGCATTTTATTTTTTGCTTACCCACAAATTCATGCTTACTAAAAGACAAATTCTCATCATCCATCTATTTTAATCTAATGGTAGAGATTAACTTAATAAAACCATGTTTTTTTTCTTGTCTTTTTGTCTTTCATTTTTATTCACACATTTCATTTTTTTTTAAATTCACGTTTTTTTTTAATTCGCGTTTTTTCTTCGTTTTTATACGTTTTCATCTGTTTTCGTCCGTTTTCATATGTTTTCGCCGATTTTCATACGTTTTTATACTTTTTCGTTCGTTTTCATCAGTTTTCTTTCATTTTCGTCAATTTTCATACGTGTTTTTACGCTTTCATACGTTTTCGTCCGTTTTCTTACGTTTTCATCCGTTTTCATACGTTTCTGACTATCACAAGTGATATCTTGTGATATTCAGAATATCACTTGTGATTTTTTGAATATGACTTTGTGATTTTCTGAATATAATCACTTTGTGATATTAAGAATATCACTTGTGAATTTTCGGATATCACTTTGTAATATTCTGAATATCACTTGTGATTTTCATATTACAAATCTTTAGTTGAAAATCACTTGTGATATTCAGAAAATCACTTATGATATTCATAGATATCACATGATATTCGAATATCACAAAATATCACTGTGATATTGAAACGTATAAAATGGCGGCGTTTAAAACCAACAAAAGCGTAAAAAGCGGACGAATAGGTTAGAAAACGGACGGAAACGTATGAAAGCGTAAAAACACGTATGAAAATGGGCGAAAACGTATGAAAACGGACAAAAATTGACGAAAACGTATTAAAACGGACGAAAACAGATGCAAACGTATGAAAACGGACGAAAACGTATGAAAACAGACGAAAACGTTTTAAGCGAAGAAAAAAACGCGAATTAAATAAAAACGTGAATAACGTGAACTAAAAAAAAGAAAAAGAAAAAGACGTGAATTAAAAAAATAAAATAAAAAATAAAAATAAAACGTCAATTTAAAATTAAAAAAAAAAAAAAAGATAAAAATAAATATGAATAAAAAAGAAAGACAAAAAGACAAGAAAAAAAATATGGATTTAGGTTTATCTATTAAATCTTAGGTTAATCCTCACCATTAAATCAAACTAAATGGATGGTGGGGATTTATCCCTTAGTAAACATCAAAATAAGAATGATAAAAGATCATTTAGGGACAAAACTTTATCTACATACCAAGGGACCAATCCCCACCTTTCATTCATTTTGATCTAATGGCTTAGATTAAATCTGATTTTTACATCGCAGGGTATTTTAGTCAATATAAAAGAATTTTTATGTTTCTTTCTATTAAACGTTATCTAATTTTCACACACAAAAGTGTGTGTTTATCTCTATTCTCTCGATTCTTCATCGATTAACCGCATCTTCTTCATCGCTTATTACTAATTCGTTATCAATTAATCATTCTTTCATGGATTTGATTCCAAATTCTTGATTTCTTGATCCTTCTTCTATTAATGAATCGATCGTTCCTCTTTTCATCCTTCTTCTTCTATAACTCGTTAGTGATGATGTTTCAGAATCGAATCAGATCGAAGATGTTGTTGTTAGTGATGATGTTTCGCTAAGTATACGGAGGAGATTGTAGCTTATGAACACGGTGATGAATCATGACTATTAAGAGTAAGATCGTTTAATTTTTGTTTTTATTGTTTTTTCCGTTTGAATAATGCTTTAATATGAATAAGCTATTTAGTTATGTTTATATTGAATTAAGCGCTTTAATTTAGTTTTAGATTGAATTAAGCGGTTTAAGTTAATTTGAAGTCATTAATAAGCTATTATTTAGCTTTAGATTGATCTAAGCTGTAGTTTTGTGTTACGTGTACGAGATGGATAAGGTGTTAATCATTTTAATCCTCCGAATAAGCGATTAGTTATGTTTAGATTCAAATTAAAACATTAATTAGTTTTTGATGAATTAAGCATATTAAGCTTTGAATAAGCTATTAGTTTATGCTTTGATTGAATTAAGTAGTTTAAGCTTTTGAACAAGCTATTAGTTATGTTTTGTTAAGCACTTTTTATTTTGCATCACATGTGATATCATATGTGATATCACATGTGATATCATATGTGATATCACATGTGATATATCACATGTGATATATCATGTGATATCACATATGATATCATATGTGATATCACATGTGATACCACATTTTACTTGATCGATGTTTTTATTTTGTACTTTTTGTTTTTCGTAATCGAATGCTTTGAAAACTCTGAATCATTCTCTACTCACTCTAATTTTGATACTCTGGTGGAACGGTTTATTATATTCCTAAAGTTCCGGTCGATGTTTTACTAGCTAAGGGCAATGTTTTTAATTCGGTTGATGAGTGCATTAGTGCGTATATGAAATATGCTTCAAAAGGTGGTTTGTGGTTAGGAAATCATGTCGAGAAAAGGTCGAGGCGGTATTGTAAAGCAAAAGTATCTAGTGTGTAATAGGAAGGTTGTCCTAAGGGAATTCATGTAGACACACTAGATTTAGAGAATAGTGACAAGCGAAGAGAAGTTCGAACCTTCATATCACGAGTTGCAAAGCACGTGTGATGTTTGAGTTGATTCTGGTTCTTCAAAGTATAAGTTGACCGTTTTTGATAGTATACATAACCATGAGCTTGAACGTAAAGAATATAAGCATTTGTCAAAGACCGAAAGGCGCTTAACATATCTTTGAGCGATTGTTTATTATTAAAGTCTGCGGCGTGAATATAGGTGCAACGAGCTCATCACTTGTTGAAGTCGTGCAGAAGGGATCGTGTTGCTTGTTCATGGTACAATCTGTTGACTTTAAGAACTTTTTAGGAGTGTGAATTGTTATATAGGCGATAGTGATGCTCGGATGCTTATAGCTAAGATGGAAAATAGATGTAAGCATGTTCCAGTTTTTCGTTTGATTACTTGGTTGAGAATCTTGAGCTTTACGCAATTTTACGGGGCGATGAAGTTTCAAGTACAATTACAAAGAGTTTTGTGACGTTGTCTCTTTTGATGCTACGTCTGGGACAAATAAGTAAGTGTTTGAGTGATATATATCATATTTTATTGTATTACTTGTATTTTATTTTTTAACTATTTTTGTTTTTGTTTTTTCGTGTACAAAATGATGTTTGTTCCTTTTACGAAGAATTGATAATCATAGGAAGTGTGTTACAGTTCTTCGCAGGCTTCTTTCAAGAATGAGACCGCAAACTCTTATATTTGGTTGCTCAAAGCATTTATAAAAGCTTTTGGTAAAGCTCCTAGTATCGTTGTCACCGATCGGGACGGGGCTATGAAAAGCGATTGAACAAGAATTTGTTGGATCGAAACACAGTTGTGTATGTGGCATATTACACAAAAGCTTCTGAAAGGTATGTTGTGTGCTTTCTTGTATTTCCTTTTATTATATCATATGTGATACTTTATGTGCTTTCTTGTATTTTATTTTTCTTTCTTTGTAGTTTCTAATGATTTATCATATGTGATATTTCATAGTTTTTCATTTTGGTAAATCGTTTGTTATATCATATGTGATATTTTGTTTGCAGATATGCTCAAAGATTTATGATCACACGACTTTAAAAGGAAATTCAATCAAATTGTGTGGAATATGTATATTGGTCTGATGAGTTTGAGTATCAATGGGGAAGTTATTAGATGAGTTTAATTTGCATAATCATAAGTGGTTAACAAAGATGTTTCGTGATTCGCTCTTGTTGGATTCCCCGCTTTTTTGTGGACTCTCCTTTGTGTGGTTTGATGAGGACAACTTCTAGGTCCGAGAGTGAGAATTCTTTTTCTCACATTTTACTAATTCGTTCGACTCTCATGAATTTTATGAATTGTTTTGAGACGGCAATGGAAAAACAGAGGCATATACAAGAGGTTAGATCATAAGTCGATTGATTCTGTTCCTACATTTAGAACCTATCTTAAGATTGAGCGTCATGCGTCAAAGGTTTATACTCGTCCCTTTTCGAATTGGTTCAAGTGAAATATTTGTTTGGGACATGGTTTTGCCAAATAGATACCAAAAGTTTGTTTGAAGGATCCGAGGTGTCTATTATTAAAGAGAAAAGTTTGTTGATGAAGTAATGGAGAAGAAAGCTAAGAAAAAGAGAAATTTAAGAAAAAGGTGATGATCTTGATAAAAATAAAGAAGAAGAGGAGCCGATCAACTTGTTTCACGTAGAAGATGGACATATAAGGTTTGTTAGTTTTGTTAACCAATTTTTTATGGTCTTTTTAAAGCTTTTTTATTGTTATTTTTATACTTTTATAATTTTGATATATCATATGTGATATATCATATGTGATATATCATATGAGATATCATATGTGATATATCATATATGATATATCAAATGATGTATCACATATGATCTATCATATATGATATTTGACTATGTATTATTTTTTTTCATGGAGGTTTTATGAAACATAGAAGATGGATCGCTTGTTTGTTCTCGCGACTATTTGTTAGAGTTGGAATATTGTGTAGACACATTTTTGTGTCTTTAAGAATGCTAATGTTGAAATGATTCCAAATCAATACGCCTTGAGGCGTTGGACAAAGAACTTGATACTTTTGGTTTGAGGAACAAAAGGAATGTATGGTGAGAAGAATGAGATTGTTGAGAATTATGCAAATGAGGCTACTTATTGTTGATCATTGTGTGCATATGTTGAGTAAAGACGAGACAAGGTTAATGCTTTTATTGAGAAGTTGAAGTTGCTAAAGTTAGATGTTGAAGTCGATTGCCCAAATCGTCCATCAAAGGACAAGCTTGATAATCTTGAAGAGCTTGTCGGTGCCAAAGCCTCCTGTAGTTCTTTGTTAAGAATCCGTCTGGTCAGTAAGCCCAAAGGACGTGAAAAGTCGCGTATAAAAGGTGGAAAGAGCAAGCTATTGATGAGAGTTCGCTTAATAGGAATGCATGTTCGGTATGTGGAGCTAAAGATGGCCACAACAAAAGGACTCATCCAAATAAGTATAGAGTACAAGATGATTTGGTTCAATCAAGCTACATGATAAATCTTTTCTTGTTTTTGTCCAAATAAGAATTTTGTGATTGAAGTACTTTTGAATCTTCTTTGATTGTTTACGATTTTGTTTTATGAAATGAATTTTGATATATATATATATATATTTTTTTTTAAGTGATTTATCTTCTCTTTGTGTTAAGTGAATTATCACAATTGATTTATCTAGTTTGTTTTCCCGTTATATATCATATTTGATATACATACAAAATCATATGTGATACCACCATTAGCACATTTGTTGATCGATCTCATATCATATGTTTTCAAATTGTGTTATAAAGCGGAGTTGGTTAGCAACACCTTTTTATCGAATATATCGCTTTGTGTAGCAAAACTTGTACACCAACACATATAATCCAAAATCACATCCGCAGATGTGCATAAAATTCATTATATAACCATTTCAGATCGATCACTATTCGTCAACATTGTGACATTGTACCATAAGACATAACATATTGTAGCATACGAGATAAGATTGTGACATTGTACCATAAGACATAACATATCTTTTTCTAACCATTCTAAATTGCATAAGCTATCCCAAATTTAACTAATCAGAAGTTTGTAAGTGCATCACCATTGTCACTCCACCTTTACCCAAAAACGAGTGACTTCCCATCTATTCATCAGCTCCTATCATCTATCAATTGTCTTCTATCATCTATCGAGTTTTGCCTTCAAATCGCACTTGCAACATGGGTTGCCTCCTGTTCCTTCTTCTTTTTTCTATCCGCTCCTTTATGTAGGTTTGTTTCAATGCTTTGTCAAGATGCTTCCTTGCAAACGCATGTGCTTCTTCACGATTTCTTCTCTCTCATCATAATTTCATGCCAACATTTTTGTTGCATACTTTACTCTCGACTTGATTATTGCCATTGTTTGGCCTTCTTCTTGCTTGGAAGTTCAGCTCCAGCTTTTCTCGCTTCACCATTATACAACTCCATGTGCATCATAACAAAGACCCCGCAATCAATCACATTTTGTTTTGTTGCCCATTTGACTTTTATGATTCTTTGCCTTGTTTTTCTTTATTTGCTTCGCTTTTGGGTGGTTGAATGACTCCAACACTTGTGAAAACACTTTTTCTCGCACAAACAAAGATTCAGCATTTACTTACTAGTGGTTTATCATATCCGATATTTCAAACAAAGACTCAATTAACTTGCTAGTGGTTTATCATATATGATATTTAACTACCATATTTTAGTTTCTAATATTTAAAGACAATTATATCATATATGATATTTTATCATCATATTATAGTTTCTAATATTAGATGCAATTTATGTTCTTTCCATGCCTAGTTTGAGTGACTTACCAAAACATCGCATTCTTTCTTGTATTTTGTGTCATATGTCCGCCCAAAGTTTGAGTTGTCAATGATTCTTTGAAGTTCCTTTTGCTAGATTGAATACAAAGGATAAAAGTGTTCATGAGCAATCACCGAAGAAGGCCTCAGAAATTGAAAGAAAATTATATTCATTTTAGCTCAAATAAAAGTCGAATCTCTTTCTTCATAATAAGTAAAGTAAGTTGTTACCATTTCTACATGTTGCAATGACATGTCATTTGAATGCTTTAAACTCCCTTGTCATGCAATCAAAGAAAGCTTTATATTGCTTTGCTTCATCTTTCTTCTAAGAACTCTACCATTTGGCTTGTCTGTTGTCAAAATCAACAATATCATATAACTCAGTAACAAACGATTAGTAATTAGTTTCTAAATGTTTATCTACTTACCAACATTCCAGTGTGGAAGTAATGCTTCATCTTGTTTCCACCATTGGTCACCATTTCTTCATAGTTTAAAAGTGAAGCAAAGCTGTCAATGACACTAGCTTCTACCTTCAAGTTAGGTGCCAGTGTTTGCATGCTTTCCCTTATTGCAGGGGCTCCATTGATGCTTGGTTCGAAGACAAAGTCACTACACAAAATTTAAATCATATACATATTATTATCACAACATTTATTATTTTTTTGTGTGATTTTTAATAAAAAAAATAGCATACTTACACTGGATTTCCTTCCATTGAAAATAACGCTACGGTTATCATCAATTCATCCTGGTTGTCTTTGGAGTGTGGATTACGCTTTTTGTTCATGTATGGTGATACCAGAAAACGTGATGGTTTTTTGACTCTCTTTGCTAGATGTTGTTCTTCTTGTTTTGATTCTGTTTCAGTCTCAGCCTCCATGTCTCTCACCCTTTTTTCTTTATTTTCTTCCAGTTTTGATGCTGTTTCAGTATCAACAATAGCTTCTGTTATCGTTGGGCTTATACCAAGACTGAAAGTTGGTGGCGTGAATGATTTTCTGATCTTTCCTCTTGTGATTTTCTCGGATGGTGGCGACATTGACTTTCTTATTATTCCTCCGGTCATTTTTCTTTTGACCTTGAATTTCTTTTGACTACTCATCTCCGTTGTCCCAAAGAATATCTTTTGGGTCACTTATCATCTCTGTTGTCCCAAAGAATCTCTTTTGATCACTCTTATCTCGCTTTCCCATGTTTTTTGCATAGTCTTGTTCTCGCTGACTAACGAGATTATCAAAGTTTTCTCGATTCCAAAAGCATCCGTGTTGCTAGTCTCAACTTATAACCCGGTGCTACCTCCACGCTTGGTGTTCCAACTTCCTTTGTAACTTCAATCGGGTTTTCAATCGGGTTTTCCATCACACACCCTTCACTCTTGGTATTTCGCTTTTCTTTTTCTTTCTCTCGGTTCTTTTGTGTTTCATTGGAGGTGTTTCTTTGTTTGCAACTTTTGTTCCTTCTGACTTGGTATTATATCCGTATTTTTGGTAGTTCGGTATTTCATCTTTGCTCTTAACCTCCTTTTCACTTAAATTATCGCTTTCATCCTCCTGCTCGGTTTAGCCTCACTTCCAAATATATTATTTTCTTCTTCTTCCTCATCCTCATCTTCACTCTCACTTTCATTCTCCTTTTCATTCTCCTTTTCATTTTGCTCTCACCTTCCTTTTCATTCTCCTTTTCAAGTATTAATTTTCCTTCATTTATTTTTCTTGATTCTCGTGCTCACTTCCTTCTTTGTTCTCACTATCACTATCGGTATTCTCGACCTCACTTTCTATATCAAAATCGATCTTGTTGAACATTCTCTTGTACTTCTTGGAGAATGACAACATCACCTTGTCCCCTTTGAATTTCTTCAATCCCTCTCTCATTGTTTCAACCAACTCTATTTTTTCTTTTGAGATTATCTCAAATTTCTCATCAATTTTTTCATAAAACTCCTCAGAAATTAAATATTTCAGTTTAGTTTCTTATTGTATATGGAAAATCATATATGATTTTTAAAATATCATATATGATATGTAATATCACATATGATATTAGTGTAATATCACATATGATATTACATATCATATATGATTTAACACTAATATCAAATGTGATATTCATCTTTGTTTTATCATATATGATATTGTTGCAAGCACACCGAATGTAAGCTTCTTTGAAGGCTTAGTCTTCGCATAGCCTTCTAGCTAAAGCCAAGGTCATGTACTGAGGCTTAGCGCGAGGCATAGCCTTCGGCTAAAGTCAAGGCTATGCTTGCCTAAGCTTAAGGTTTTGTTTTACGTTAACTCTTTAAACATTCTTTTTAATAATAAGTAAAATATATCATAACATACTTTTTATAACAACATTTTTATAAATGAATTCAATAATATTACCTCTTTTCCACTCGGCTTCCGGGAGGCATCGGTTCATAGTATATGTCCGCTCCCTTGTACAAATTCAGCCGGTTTGCTCCTCATCGATCATACTCTCTGTGATGCTCTAACGTCCCCAAGCAACCGCCTCTCATTTCCATGTTTATTCTTTTCCTCATTGTTGGAGTGTTCCAACTTCGATGGTCAAGGTGATGCATAACTTGGAACCTTGGGTAGTTTGTCGAGTCCAAGTATAGCATTTTTTATACACAAAATACAATTAAAATTTTGTTAGATAATTTTTATATGAGTGAATCATAGTTGAAAAGTTTAATGGAAAATAACTTACACATAAGAATGTTATAGGACCATAATAGAAGTTGGTACCGACTTGACTTGCGTCCCGCTTTAGCTTCATCGACTTCCAAGCATTCCATTATGTATGTGCACCAATCGATATCGAGATATCATCATCTTCTTTCACGTGCTCGAGGATTTTTTGGGCACTCTTCCCGCACTCTCCAAAGTGCCCATGGTGCTTGCAAACAAAGTTAAGAAATTCATCTTGAACATGAAATCGCCAGCTTGAGCTTGATATCTCGAATGCTACGGTGGTGTAATTCGTCCAAGATGAGCGTCTCGTTCTTCCCACTCTCTAACAAAATCGTCATCATCAAATCTTTCTTCCAGATCTTCCACTTTCTTGTCCCCATCGGCACACCAAGCATATCATGAATTTTTTGCCTTGTTACCTTTATTGAACCTTTTTGTAATCTCAATTCCATGCTAGGTGGATGGAACTTATCAATTACATGATACACCAATGCAGATGGAAGTTCAACAATAGGGAAGTTTATGAACCTCTCAAATCCCATCTCTTTCAAGCACTTCTTTCGCTCATTTGATAAACCAATCATTGCTTCATAGAGAGGTTTCGGTGATGACCTTGTTGTACATGTTGGGTAATTTTTTGTTTTTGCTTTGTCCTTTTTCACCTTAAGCTTCTTTTTATCTTCCTTATCTTCAACCACCTTCTGAAAAGCTACTTCCTTCTTTCTCTTTTTGGTTTCTTTTACAACCAATTGTCGATCATTCTCTTCTTCGATTTCCTCTTCAATCTCTTCCACTTCCTCTTCAGTCTCTTCCACTTCCTCTTCAGTCTCTTCCACTTCAGTCTCTTCTACTGTCTCAGTATCCTCATCATCACTTTTATCAAGATCTTTTCCTCTTCAATTCTCCTAGCATCACCTCTAGTAAATCTTTTGAGTACTTTGCTTTTCGATGCTTTTTTTTTTCGGCACGCTTTCTGTCAAGTGTCTTTTTTTCTTGATTTTAGTTTTTCCTTATCTCCTTCATTCTTCTTTTTCTTTTCTAGCTCGCTCTACTCTTCTTAGCATTTCTTTGCATTTCATTCGATCTTTGAGCTCTTGCTTTTGATTTATCTCGCAAAACAAATTTATATTATATCATTTGTGATTTAGTAATCGAAATATTCTCAAGACATAACGTGTTTCATTAATAACATGATATGTACCTTTAGCGAGGCTTTTCTCTTGAAGCATTGTTTTAATAGTGGCAATTTAGAGATTAGATGCCCAACATCATCTTCTCCGTCATCATTTTCTTTATCTCCTACATCATCAACAGTGAACAATTAATTAATATCCTGACAGTTTTACTAAAAGGATTAGGTGCAGGCATATCTTTTTTTTTCAAATTTAGGGGCTACGCCTTTATATTACCAAAATTCTTTATAATATCATATATGATATTCAACATAATTTTTTTTTAGCTACTGAATAATTGTTCATTTTTGTCAAATTCTTAGGCCATGAGCATAGCCTTCTAAAAGCCGGCTATGCCTGCTAAGCTTCTTTGAAGCCTTTGCTTATCTCGCACCCTAGTCAATTCACAAAGTTGAATACATCTTTATTATATCATATGTGATATTTAACATAAAATTTTGGTAGATACAAAATATGTTACAAACATGTATGTGTTCAGAATGTTGAATGCTATGCCCGTGGCTAAGCAAATGTTAATGATTTGAAGTTTTTTCAAAGGCTATGCCTCATATCTAAGCCAAATCCTTTGTTTCTAACGAAATTTTAAGTTATCACATATTTAAAAGGCTATTTTAAAAGCTAATGTTTGTTATATCATATCTCGATATAGAACAAAAATGCCTTTAAAAGCTTATTTTAAGTTATCATATATCCGCACAAAGCATTTTGTGCATCGGTCACGGCCAATTTGTTTGTTAAATGCTAAAGCATCTTATGCGGCTAAGCAAAAGGTGATGAGTATGTAAATACTCATCATTTTCGTACAAAATAAATCGCAAAATCATCCGAAAACACTCGAAACACATCAAAATGATCAAAATATCACAAATCGTGTTTATGTGTTTCAAATGCAAAATTATCAAAATCGATGAAAACATATCAAATTTGCAAAATTGCGCTTTAGTCCCCAAGTTTACAAAATTGTCAAAATAGTCCCCGAGCCATAATTTCAAAGAAAAGTCACCAAAGGTCTTTTAAAATCACAAATTGTCATATTTAGTCCTTTGGTGGAAAATCTAAAAGTTTTGAGAAAATTACAATTTAGTCCCCGAAAATCCAAAATGTTCAAAATTAGTCCTTGAAATTTCGAAATGTCAAAATTGACCCTTGGATTATTTTACTTGGCAAGACTAGCCCTTTTGACTACTCTTCATAATTTTCATGATTGGTCCTTGAATTTCAAATGTTACACTTGTGGTCCTTTTGTATTAATAATCCAACAAACCAAACGGACCTAAGTTATTCCGCGTGGCCCTAAAATTTGATGCGCCAAGAAATCATTAAGTTCTCTCACGCAAGCGTAAGAAAACCTAAAGCGACTTAAGCACGAAATCAATGAAGATCGGAGGAGATAGAGTCTCCCGGTCGTTATGTCGGCGGTAATGCAAGAATGGATCAATCAACGTCTAGTGATCGATGCATTCAAGGAATCTTGATCGCTTCCGCTCAACCCATTGTAAAAGATATTTACTTGTTGAAGCTCGTGAATTCATGATGGGGCATTTCGAGAGATCTTTGAATCTCTCCCATGCCTCCAAAATTTTCATTGAAATTTTGACGAAATCCAAATTTCATTTTTCGATTAGTCGTCTTTGATGGAGGAAAGAAATAGTTGACAAACTTTTGAACAAGATCCTCCCAAGTTTCGATAGATCGAGGGGTTCTTTTTCCACCAACCGGTTGTCCCTCAAGAGAGAATGGAAAAGCATCAACTTGATCACTTTTGTGGCACATCCTTGAAATTGATAGTTGAGGTCAACTTGTTAAACCAACGGATGTGTGCATACGGGTCTTCTCGATCGACTTGCGCGCATTAATTGCATTAGTGTTTGAGCGCTTTTAGTCTTTAGACTTGACTGCTTAGCACCGATCAAATTTTTACGCCACGCCGGAGTCAGTCTTGATTTATCTTCCGTGTAGCATTAGTTGTTTGAATCCTCACTCATTTGTTTATATCATTCATATCCATCTATATATATATCCATATTTTCTTCTAAAAATCCAAAACCCAAAAACATCCAAAACGTATAAAACACAAAAATATTTTCTTTTTGTTTCTATATATGTATCAAAATAAAAATACAAAAGAATCGCTTTTTTCTAATAATTAACAACTTAAAAGATTACCACCGAAAACCAAGGCAAAGCACTACCTAACTGGGGTGCGACCATAATAAGTTCCCTAACTAAAGATATAAAACTTGCCTTTGTGTCCGTGTGATTGGTGTACCTTTTTCAAGAAGCCATTCATCTTGGATTATTGGTTAAGTTCATCGTTGTTTTGCCTCGATTTTGTGTTAATTGATTTTGTTGTGATATCGACGTTTCGAGCGAGAAAACCCATAAAGATTCTTCTCACCCCATTTTATAAAACGTCTTCATAATTCTCATTCTCATCCGAAATATCTTCATAATTCCATTTCTCCTTAACTCGAGTTTCCTTAGAGTTAACTCTAGTGTATGCGCACTCGCCTTCTAGATCTGCGAGCCCATTTCGTGAGCTTGTCAAGATTCCAAGAAGGCGTGTTCGAGACTTCTCGCTCCATCGATCGGATCGAGATCCGGATCGCTCACACTACTCCGTCGCCATGGCGTATTTAACGTATTATGGCGGAAATGCTCCAAGCACCCACCGGGGTTATGGAGATGCCATCGCCTTACCGCTTATCAATTCGATCACTTGAATCAAGACACATTTGATCCAACTTGTGTCTACAATCAATTCCGCTGGTCCGATCGAGAAGACCAGATGCACACATCCGTTGGTTTAACAAGTTGACCTCAACTATCAATTTCAAGGATGTGCCACAAAAGTGATCAAGTTTATGCTTTTCCATTCTCTCTTGAGGGACACCGGATTTATGGAAAAAGAACCCCTCGATCTATCGAAACTTGGGAGGATCTTGTTCAAAAGTTTGTCAACTATTTCTTTCCTCCATCAAAGACGACTAATCTGAAAATGAAATTTCGGATTTCGTCAAAATTTCAATGAAAATTTTGGAGAGGCATGGGAGAGATTCAAAGATCTCCTCAGAAATGCCCCATCATGAATTCACGAGCTTCAACAAGTAAATATCTTTTACAATGGGTTGAACGGAAACGATCAAGATTCCTTGAATGCGACGCAGCAATATCTTGAATCGTAAACCTAAAGATGTGATTGAGATTTGCGAGCAAAATCAAAGTTCCTATTTCTGCAACAAAGTCAATGTTCCAACACTCGCTTCTTCATCCCAGTAACTCTTCCGAAGTTAGCCGCTCCGATTAGCCGCTCTAACGGACATCATCCATTGTATGATAAAAGAGGTCAAGGAAATCAAAAGCGAAATTCATAAGCGGAACCAATCAAAGCCGTAAACAAGGTGTGTGAAACTTGTAGTGGTCCACATGCGATTACGATTGTCAAGCAACCGATGCTTCCTTTTACCAAGCTCCCGTAGCTTCGTAAACCACAATCAATACCGACCACGATCGATCCTCACTACTGCACCTAGCGGTATGACACCACCGGTTTCCTCCCATGCAAAACCATGGAAATCAAAACCATGGCAATCAAAATCGCTTTGTTCCAATCAAGGACAAAATTTCAATAACTCTCAAAATTTCAATCAAAACCGAACAATTTCAACCAACCTCAACCATATCAAGCTCCTAATCATCAAAGCTATCAACAACCTCCTCAAGCTCCCATAACAAATGACTTCATGAAATGACCGAGTCAAACATGCTCAATGCAAACTCGGATCAATAACATGAGAGTTGAGCTTAAAGGAAATTGATACAACAATGTCTCGGCGGACAAATGAGTTAAAGAATATGATGAGCAGCTTCATGAACATGAATATGAACAAAGCTTCACCATCTTCCTGAGGACTCCCAAGCAATACTATTCCCAATCCTAATGCCGAGTTGAAAGTCACCACTGTGAGTGGTAAGACGCGCAATGGACCCACGACTCCTATGCCCCTCCTCCCGTGGCATTTAGTCAAGTTACCAAGGAGACAACGGACAAGGTGCATTATTCAAGCCCACGGCATCAAGACACGTCCCACCTTCTGTAGTCCAACCTTCAAGTCCGGAACCCGATGTTCCGAGGAAAAATCCCGAGCCGAAAACACTTCCATCCCTTTCAAAAGTCTAGTCGACTTCCTTACCCATCAAGAATGAATGATGAGAAGCTCAAAGACAAAAACAAAGAGCAAATGGAAAAATTTTTCCAAATCTTCAATGAGCTTCACTTTGATTTAAGCTTCGTTGATGCTCGCGCTCTAATGCCTAAATTTGCTTCCACGCTTAAAGGCTTACTCACCAACAAAGATAAGTTATCGAGATGGCGAAAACCCTCTAAATGAGCAATGCTCGTGACCATTCTTAATAAGCTTCCCGAAAGCTTGAAGACCCCGGCCGGTTTTAATCCCGTGTGATTGGGATGTTTCAATGCTCACCGGCCGATCTTGGCGCTAGCATTAACCTCATGCCACTCTCGATGGAAGAAACCGCTCTTCCCGAACTTTCATCCACTCGTATGACACTCGAGCTAGCGGATCGCACTGTAACTCGTCCACTGGGATAGCCGAGGATGTCGTGATGAAAGTGGGAAAGTTTCACTCCATGCCGACTTTGTTGTAGTAGACTTCGATGCGGATCCTAGAGTTCCCCTTATCTTGGGAGAGCTTTCTTAAGAACGAGTCGTGCTCGATCGATGTGTTTGCGGAAGAGTCGACCATACGGGTTGACAACGAAGAGCTCACGAAATATAAACCGTAACTCCAAACCTTCGTATAAACAGAGTGTTGCTACAATTGATCAAAATCCGAAGATTCAATGCAACACTCTCAAACTTCACGGTTAAGAGGAGTTTTAAAAACGTCTTGAGCTCAAAGCTTTGAAAATCACCGGTTCAAACAAATGGTTTGAAAGTCATGCTGTGGAAATCAAGAGTGTTCTTGATGATGATGACGATGATCTAGAATCGAGACTTTATCTAAGTGGTGGAAACTGCTAGCTCTAAGAGCACACCACTTGTCCCACCTCCGATCGCTTGTCGATCGAGTTTGTTAAATCTGGATGAAACTAAACTCTCTTGCTTCATCCGAGTTGGATGATGATGTTTGTGATCCAACGGGAGACATTCTTCCCATTGATGAATTGCTCAAAATGATCCATCATCTTCTAGTCCTATTCCCGACTCTTCCATCCCTTCTCTCGTACGATGAGGAAGAGGACAACTTTGGAATGAAGTCGATGCATTTCTATGATGAATCAATTCCAACGGAATTGATAACACTTACCTTGATCCGGAGGAGACATCCTTTTCCGAAAGTCATTGATCAAGAACCATTTCCCACCCTCCTCCCTGACATCTTCTTGACAATCACCATCTAAGCTTCAAGTTTAAGCTTAAAGATGTCAAACCGGTGATTTGCTTTTCTCTCACGAGGAATGGACTTGCATTCTCATGTACGCCTTTATCCCATTCTTCACGGATGGTGTGGTTGCTCTTTCCTTTTCTCTTTCGGAATGAGGACACCATCTTTGACCCCGTATCATCCCTTATAGTGTCTACTATTAAACAATACCGCGGTTATATCTCATCGGTGTGGAACTTTCGATGTTCATATGTTCATTAACATTGTGAACGAAAGTCCGATCGAGATTGGTTTTCCACGCCACTTTCCCCATGAACAAATGAATGCGGGATCGAGTCAAGCTAGCGACTCGGTAATCAAAAACGAAGAGATGCCATATGGGTTTTCACCCATATTTCGCCTCTTCTCACCTTTTTCTACCACCCTAGTGTGGGGGGTTGCCACATGTTTCAAAAAAAAAAAAAAAAAAAAATCTTCTTTCTAAATAATGGCCTTAGTATTTCCTTTCACGTTCTTTGTTTCGGCATAACCGCAGACTTTGAATATTGAGGGCAATATTCATTTCTAAGTGTGGGGATTCAATTTTATCATGTAATTATACCGCCTAATCCCGTTTTTGGCCAAAATTTTTTTTCGAGTAAGTGTTCTACACTTTCTCATCAGTTATCAATCGCCTTTGTCTCAGAAGACAAAAGGATTAGCTAATCCAGAGCAAACGGCTCTTGGTAAAGATTTCTCAAATCCGTTTATATGGCTTGCAATTTGCCCAAAATTGTATGGTTCTCAACTCACCATATCCTAAAAGTGAAGAGTTGGCTAGCCCGCAAGATTATGGCTTGTGGTAAAGGCAAAGTGGAAAACCATAATTGGTATTCACCACCAAAGATAATTCGATAATTTATCTAAGAGTTGGCTAGTCCGGAAGGGTACGGCTTCGTAAAGACAAAATCAAACCATTGAAAGTCGGTGGTTTGCTCAAAATCACATGGTTATCGGTGTACCATGGTTCTTACTTGAACCGAAACATTTGGCTACTCCGTAAGTGATGGCTTTTGGTAAAGAGATTAAAATCCATTATGTTTTTCAAATCATTGCTAGGACTAGCAATATCTCGATGTGGGGATTGATGAGTATGTAAATACTCATCATTTTCGACAAAATAAACCGCAAAATCATCTCGAAACACTCGAAACACATCAAATGATCAAAATATCACAAATCGTTGTTTTATGTGTTTCAAATGCAAAATTATCAAAATCGATGAAAAACATATCAAATTTGCAAAATTGCGCTTTAGTCCCCAAGTTTACAAAATTGTCAAAATAGTCCCCGAGCCATAATTTCAAAGAAAAGTCACCAAAGGTCTTTTAAAATCACAAATTGTCATATTTAGTCCTTTGGTGGAAAATCTAAAAGTTTTGAGAAATTACAATTTAGTCCCCGAAAATCCAAAATGTTCAAAATTAGTCCTTGAAATTTCAAATGTCAAAATTGACCCTTGGATTATTTTACTTGGCAAGACTAGCCCTTTTGACTACTCTTCATAATTTTCATGATTGGTCCCTTGAATTTCAAATGTTACACAAATGGTCCTTGGTGTTAATTCTATCACAAACCAATCCGGACCTAAATTACCCAAGCCCAAAACACCCTTGGCCCAAAAACCTTACCCGGCCCTTTTCCCACAACCCGACCAACCCAAGTGTTTAAACAATAAAATAAACCGCCCCTTCTTTGTCTCCCGACACCTCCTGCCTACCCTCGCAACCCCCACCACTTTGACCACCTAAAACCCACTCTACCTCACCATTTGTCCCCACCACCTCACCAACCTCCCAAGTGCATTAATTACACCTTTCCTCGTCCCGGATATCAAATACAAGATTTGGCGCCAAAACAAGATAAGTGGCTAGGATGAGCTCTGGCCATTGAATGGTTGAGATTGATGCTGGGATTTGCTCAGAAGGTGAGAGAAAACTCTTTGGAGCTTATAAGAGTCCAAGAGGAAGCTTGAAGAGGGAGTTAGTTTTTAGTTTTCTTAACATTGTATGTCGTCTCATAATTTCTTAGTCTAAATTAGATTGATAGTTGTATTTTTCAGTTTCATTGTACTCAAGTAAACCTTCTTAGTGTATCTCAACTTTATTTAAGCATAAATTGCGCCTCTGCTCAATTTCCATATTTCTTATCCATCGCTAAAATCTCCACTCTTGAAATCCTATGTTAACACCCTTAGTTACTTGTGTTTAAGCTCAAGCAGGCTCATTCAAACTTGTTTAAGCTTTCCATAAGCTCACTTTGCAATTTCACTTACTTTTGCACTTTGGTCAACAAAAGTCAACACGGGTACAAAATTGAAGCAGAAGGAGAATGGGTTGTTGCAGGCATGGAATGGGGTGAATTATAGCTTATTGGGTTGGAATTGATAGGATTAGTGGTACTTGTTTCACTGATTTGCTAGCCATTGTGGCTTGGACAAATTGTAAGTTAAAATTAAGTTCTTTAGCATAATCTGTAATTGTAGTTTAAACCTGTTATAATCTGTTCTAGTAGAAGTATTTAAGTGTTATTAAGTTGGTTTGATCATTAAATAAGTTGTTTCATTGTTTAAATCTGTTTGGAGCTTTTATCAGTAGCAAATAGGAGTGTTTGGTTCTGCTTAATTTTCTGTCTCAGAGGTTTGTGCAGTGGCTCATTCCTCTTGTTTCATGTTGGTGTGGTTTAAGTATACTCAATTGAGTCATTAAAACTGAGTCTGCAACATTAAAAGTCAAAATAAATTTCAATCCATCTCATAGCTTACTGTTGTGGATTTTAGATTTGACAAATCCTTGTTTTGTGTTTGAAAGTCTCAAAAATTGATTGCATTGTGTTCTTTGCACCTTATAACATCAACATCAGTAACAAAATTGGTTCCCAAGTTCAATTTAGTCAAACTGTGTATCACTTTCAAAAGTCAAAGATGTCAAAAATTTGGATTTGTGCAGATAGTGCAGCAGTTGCACAGGGTTCATTGAAGTGTTTCAAGGTCTGAGTTTTTGGTTACAAGTAGTGATCTAGGTTGTCTATAAGACCCAGTATCTGTTTTAAGCTCAAGCTCTCTGGTTGAGCTTGTGCATAAGCTCAAACAGCACCTGTGCCTCGCTCAGACTCAAGATTAATCGAGTGGTTTTCTCGCCTTGTGCAACTTGCACAGAGTTCATAAAAGCTTTGTGAGGTCTAATCTTTTGGTTATCAGTAGTCATTTAGGTCTAGTTTAGGTATCAATCATTAGTTTTTATTTTATAGCTTGTTTGAGTGCTTATTTTTAGTCTGCAAGTTGATACCTATTTCTGTTTTTAGCTTAAATATCAAAAACATCAAACCTGTGAAATTGTGCTAATCAGTGGTTATAGCTTGTTGCTTTCTGGTTCATTTGGTCATTTTTAGTATTTCATAGCTTCTATTAACAGTAGGTAGCTTGTTTGGTTCATTTGCTTATCAAGAGCTTATTTCAATAAGCACTTGAGTGATCAGTTTCATTTTCCTCCAAACAACCACCTGTTTTTCTAATTCTCCTAGCTTCTTATCATCATTTTAGAATTTCCCTGAAATTTTCAGATTTTTCCTAGCTGTTTTGCTATTTTTCTTAATTTTAATTAGTTTTTAATACTTTTTAATTAGCATTTAATATAAAAAATTCAGAAAAGGTTCCAAAAAATAATTTTTCAATTTTCTTAGGCTTAGATAAATATAAAAAGTAGAAAAAGTAATTTTCCATATTTTTCATAGTTCATTTGGTAATTTTTAGTAATTAAATTAGTTTTTAATAGTTTAAAATTCATAGAAAATAGATAAATAATCACAAAAATACAAAAATAGTTTTGAAAAGTCTATTTTGATATTTTAGACTTTTCCAAGTGTTAATCTTATTTTTCTAGCCTAATTTCCTATTTTCTTGTATTTTAGGTAATTAATTATTAGTTAAAAATAGTTTTAATTAGATAATTAGTCTTAAAAATAATTTTCTTTTCCATAAAGTTTCTTTTATCATTAGGTTTATAAAACATCATTTTCATATTTTTAGGGTTAATATTGAATTAGTTTCACGCTTTTATTCAGACGTCGCGTAGATTTTAATTTCGCCAGAAATCATAAAAACAAAAACATCATTTTAATTTTAGTGATAGCGTTTATTTAATAGATTTTATCTTTTAATTTCCTCTCATTTGCATTTTAGCCCTTTGCATTTGTTTGATATTTCGTAGTCATAATAATCTCAAATTCCTTTTTCCGTTCAAACTTCTCGATCACTCAGACGTTGATTGATCCATTGCACAAATTATTGGGACATAACGACCCGGGAGACTCTATACTCCTCGATCTTCATTGATTTCGTGCTTAAGTCGCTTTAGGTTTTCTTACGCTTGCGCGAGAGAACTCGAGCGGTTTCTTGGCGATCAAAAGCTTAGCATAAGATGCCTTTCGCGCCAGGCATGTTCTGTAGCTGCTCAAAGGTTTAGCCTTATAAGATGCTTTAGCATTTTGACAAAGGCACCTTCCGCGGCTAAGCAAAAGGCTTAGCCACATAAGATTCCTTTGGCAAAGCCAAAGGCATGTTCTGTAGCTAAGCCAAAGGTTTAGCCTTATAAGATGCTTTAGCATTTTGACAAAGGCACCTTCCGCGGCTGAGCCAAAGGATTAGCCGCATAAGATGCCTTGGGTGATGCCAAAGGTATCTTATGCGGCTAATCCTTTTACTTAGCTTTTGTTGAATCCTTTGCATTCACAAAGCTTCTACAATGAGCCAAAGGTTTAGCGATAAGATGCCTTTGGCGAAGCCAAAGTCGAAGAGCGTCTTATCGCTAAGCTTCGGCTTAGCCAACGCATAAGACGCCTTTGATAAACACTTCTAATCTCGCAAACCTAGCTTCTAAACTATTAAACCTAACTCCTAATCATAACAAAAATCTATAAACAGCTCTAATCTTGCAAACCTAACTTCTAAACTGTTAAAACCTAACTTCTATTTGCACATTTCTTCATCATAATCGCTATAAACAGTTAAAAACATCATATAATCATAAATAACAGTTGTAGATATTGAAATAGTTGTTTAGAGTGTAAGATTATACCTGAAACCGGTTTTTTGGCCGGTTTTTTGACCGGTTTTTTGGCCGTTGGTTTGTTTGTGCTTCGTTTTTTCCTCAGTTCCTTTAATGTGATTGTTTCAGTGTCGGTATCTTCCATTTTCTCCGTTGATTTTGATAGTTTTTGATGTTTTTTGGGTTGGTTTTTGATCGGTGAAAATGCGTGAGTAGTGTGTGTTTTTAGTGTGTGTTTGGTAGGTGCAGTAAATGTGAGAGTTGAAGAGAGAGGACGTGTTTTTACTCTTTGTTGTTAATTGACGATTATACCCCTCCGTTTTATTTTAGTTGATAGTGTTTTTTAATCTCAGCCATTGATTAAATTTGAATCAATGGTTGGGATGTGTCCCTTGGTATGTGAGGAATATTTGGTATGCAAAATAACCTCACTCAATAAGAATAAGCATTTAAACTTTTCTCTACATCATCGTTGTTTATTTAAATTTATACACCAACTCTCGGAAAATAAAATTTGATTTTCGATAAATCTTGGAATAACGAATTATTAAAATTAGATAGTTATGCAATTTTATGCATAAATAATTAAAACATACATATATATTATATATTTTACCTTCTGTCAAAAGACATTAAGTAGTTTTTAATCATTAAGTAGTTTTAATCAAAAGCCTCGTGCGTACATGAAGTTTATAACTAGTATATATTATATAAGCTAAAAGCCTAAAACACTTACAATTATAAACCAAAATATAACCATGTGAATTATTTCAAAGACATATTTCGTGTAATCTAGGGATGTTCAGAAAAACCAAGGACTAAAAGAACAGAGAAATCGTATCGGTATCAACTAAGAACCGAACCGAATTAGAACTATGGTTTGGTTATTGGTTCCTAAAAATTTTAAATTTTCGGTTCTCGGGATGGTTCGGGTCGGAACTGTCCGCTTTCGATACTTTCCTAAAAAAACCAACTTTTTTGAAAGTAAGGACTTTTATAACGTTTTTTAGAACATGCAGCCGTTAAAAAAAAAGTAAATAAATAAGAAAAAATAAAATCTACCTGACATTTAATTAATTTCAAATAACACTAAAATATCAATTTTATAATTAATAATATTATTCAAAGATTCAAATATCATTATCAACATCATTCAAATTTCAACCGCCTCATTCGAGTCGACCTTTAAT